>MBPM02000099.1:0-41763 GCA_001695595.3 Plasmopara viticola
GCATTATCTTGGGTATGCGGCACACGAACAACGTTGCCAGTAACCTTTCAGCACGCCAAAGACAAAGCTTGTGGGCTTCCAGCAGTCTGCTAGTGTCGACAGATACCACTAATATGTAGCGTAAGCCACGGAGTTCGACCTTGTTTCAGGCGCGAAGTACTGTAAGCGTCTCTGCCACGAGAGCTGTGTGAGCTCATAGACGCAGACAACAAATGGCATAATGCGGGAAAATTCTTGCACTCGTCCTAATCTTCTGCTGATAGACATTAAGCAGTGGTGATTATATTCTATGCTGCTTTTCTGTAACTCTTCAGAATTTAATGATTGCCTCATTTTTTTCTGAAACATTTGCTGTCTTGTGTCGCACAATGTAGTAGTATGAAACACGTCAAATTATATTAAAACGCTCTAAGACTTCCATAGGCTCAAAACAGACTCGGCTACGAAATTTAAGAGCTGAGATTAGATAGTTTTTGCGGGACTAGTATGGCTCGATCCTGGGTATACCGTGGTAGCAATCCCACTAGCTTCGATCAACTGGTGGAACAATGTCCTATGTTCCAGCCGCCCAAAATTGCGTCATAGGGTGTTGATGGGTTCACTTTTACCTCAATTGTGCGTACGGCTTCTTGAGAAATTAGGCTTACTGATTTGCCTCTTAAAACTGACGTGACGATGTCTTTGGAATCTAATTAAGCGGGCTTGCTTGAAGCATTGGCTGCCGAAGAAGGTAAAATATAAAATTGCAAATGTAAATAACATAATGGGCATCAATCGCGGACTACAACTTCTCAAGATCAGCGGAACGAAGTGGGTAGCGTTGGCGTGTAGACCACCGATAATTACGATTAAAATCATCGCAAGTGGGTAGCATCGCTCTGCGAAGCAATGTAGGTAGCACAAAAACGTACAGCCAGAAGCATTTAGCACAGAACCGCAAGAAAAAAATAGAATGATGCACTGAATCAATTACTGGGAGCCACAAACAATCCCTGAATTGACAAAGAAGTATTATCCTTTGCAATAAGTGCAAAGTTCAGCTAGTTGTCAAGTCACAGCATGCGGGCATCAATTGAAGGTTTTACCAGAGGTATGAGAGTCGCTCAGCCTCCTAAGCTCGAGACTGACGAGCTCTTTACTACTTAGAAGAACGAAAAATAGCAAATGTGGTGATCTAAACAGGTTACAGATCCGTATAAGTGCCAAAAGCCCTGCTGCAGTCTGGACGAGAATTTCAATCCTGATAGATTCTTTTACAAAATACCTCAGTACGAGAAGCCGGTAGGAATGCCAAAAGGAGGTCTATCGTTACTAAAGCCATCACTTCTCAGAAGATATTTAAAAGGAAAGTCAAAGCTGACGAAAAGCTCGTCTTTATTTAACAGCGCGTTACATATTTCCCAATATAATTCAGATAACATGATCGAGTGCTTTTCATCACTCTTTCGCTTTTAAATGACAAGTCACTTTGATTATGACGAAAGACAAGCAGACGGTAAAGAAGGCCGTCAATCGACCAATTCACTTGGTGATGACCAAGCCAACACGATTCGGCACCGAAAGACGCCTTTACAACAAAAGCGGTCTCTGTACCTTGGGCTACGCCTACATTAAGTGCAGCCACTGCACGGTAGCGGCGAGCTGGATGCAATTTACAAGCCAAAAAATCGCTCGATGAAAGAAGGAAGGTCTTTAATATAATTTGAAGCGTTGCAGCCTTTCCAGATGTGACAGCCACCTTGCACAGAGAAGGCATACAAAAAGACGCAAGATCATTCGAATAACAACTGTTTGTTCTTGGTCTATAGAGGATCAATGTGTGCAACAGACAGCAACATTAAGACGACCTATTTGAATTTTATCTAACAAAATATTTCCTGGAATTTACGATATGCACAAATCTAACTGTACTAGGAGAATATGTCCGTCTCGTCATATGATGATCGGCCGCTATAAAGTCGGTCAGGTGTCTGCGTCTCTAAGGGCTCTTTCTAGCCATTTAACGCAAAAGCTAAGCTTTATGTATTGGTCCGGATAGAAATCGGCATCGTTAACAAAATTGGTCCCTCCAATTTCGATAATTTGAATCGGAAAATTACAGTGATTAAGGTCATTTCTATTAAGCATCATACACATCAAGACAGCTATCTATACATAACGTGAAAATTACCGCTTTCGGATCGTATCTAATCAATCACCCTAGCGCTACGACTCCAGAATCCCGGCGGCGCTTAGCATCTCCGTCAGCTTTCCAGACTGGAATAGCGTCTGCACATCGGTGCCTCCGCCAATCGATTGTTTCTTGACAAAGACGTTGGGCACCGTGCGTCGTCCTGTCCTCGCCCATAACAATCTCTTAGCCACTTTAATACATGAAGTTCAATTCTATCTCTTCCGCACCGGTCGCGTTTGCCAAAGCGTCTTGAAGTTCCGCACCAGAAGGTACGTCGCTTCTTAAGTCCAGCTCCACGACGTGATACTTGACGCCAACTTCGTCCAACACATTTTTGGCCTATCGCATTCAAAAGGCGTGCTTCAGCGCTCGACGTAGCCTCTTTTCCCTCCTTTTTTTCTTACCAGATTGCAGTACGGACAGTAACTCTTGCTGAAAACCGTGACGCCATTCTCTGTCGTCACTCGGTCGACAAACTCAGCCGCTGCCGTCTCGTTTATTCGCGAGCTCGCGGCTCCCATTGCGCTCGAGGAACGAACCGTTCACGTGTCAGACACCATTTTGCATCTTGGTGTATCGCACACGACTTTTACGCCGTGTTTTCATTGGCTGGCTGGGCTTCTCGCGTAGCAGAGCTAGCAGTTATTCCCCGCACGAGAGCGAGGCCGTACTTCATCTCTTCCTAGCCTTTGACTCCGCACGAGATGGACGGCGACGACAAGGAATTATTGCGCGAGTGGCTCATTCGTAGCCTTGAGCCAGTGTGAGCTTTCTACGAGTTGTAACGATAAAAAAGCGCTCGTTATTTACTTCTTTTTATGAACCGCGGCAGATGCGACGCTGACCCCGAGGTGTTGAGTAAGTACGTGCTCGCGTTAGTACAGCACGATCCGCGGAAGGAAGGGTTGCAGGAAACGTGTGTGTCGAAGCTTGAAGAATTTCTGGGCGATGGTACGTAGCACAACGCAAACAATGGTCGAACGTGACTCATGCATCCTTGTTGTGGGCTCTAGAAACGTCGGATTTTGTAGGAAAATTGTTTACTGCCCTAGCAGATGGCTCTTACAAAGCCACCAATGTCAATCTTACAAGTGAAGAGCAGTCGCGGGATTTGAATGGCTATGAAGACGACTACACGCGTCCACGCGATCGGCCCCGCTTGGAAGAGGAGGAACCTCGGCGATTGGCCAAGCGCCCTCGTGACGAGCATTACTTGAGGGACGAACAAACAAAACGGCATCAAGGAAGTCCACGAAGGGAGCGACGTCAACTGTACCCATTGCGGGACGGCAGCATGCGCGGTCCCAGTAGCGGACGGGGACCGTACGGCATGGGCCATCGTAATCTTCCACCAGAGTGGGGAATGCCACCGCAAGGGATGTGGTCACCTCACTTTCCGCCCCCTCGGAGTGGCGGCTACCCACCGGACTTTGATCCAGGAATGTACATACCCGAGAATGGGGGCATGATGCCACCACCACACTTGATGATGCCCCATCCAATGGGTGGACGTGGTCCATTCTACCCCGTTGGAGGTCGTGGCGGTCGAGGAGGACGCGGTTCTTATCATGCCGGCCGCAATGGCAAGGACAATGAACTGAGCGAGTCCTTAAGTGCCAAAACGACGCTGCACGTTCGCCATGTGGACCCGAAATATGTCAATATGACCATGCTCAGTCTTCATTTTTCAAAATTTGGCAATGTGGTGAATGTGCAAATGCGGCCGACTGCAAAGTGTGCTTTTGTGCAATATGCCACGGAAGAGGAGGCCAAGAAAGCCTTTCACTCGCCGCTTCCAGTCTGCAATAATCGGTTTATATCGGTAAAGTGGGCCAAACACGACGCTCAAAGTCCCGACGAAGGTGGTGGAGAATCGGGTGAAAATGCATCGACGGGGGACGAGAACGCACTTGGTGGCAGCGACGCGGTGGAGAAGAATGGAAAAGACGAAGGGGAGGCACACGAGGCGTTGCCTGAGAGTAATATGACGACCGAGGAGCTACGAGCGGCAGCGTTAGAAAAGGGTCGAAAAGTTTTAGAGGAAAAGCGCGAGTTGCTTGAAAAACAGCGCGAGCTCAAGAAACAGAAAGAGGAACTGATCAAGCGGCAATTGGCGCAGCAAAAGGAATTGTTGGAGCGAATGAGTGCCAATAGCTCCCAATTTTCCATAGCAGAGAAGCGCGATCTCTTGACCAAGATTACTGCCTTGTCGAATGAATTGAAGGCCTTAACGCCGCGTGCTTCAGCAGCTTCGCCAAGTGCAATTACACACATTGACACCACTGACGAGGGCGAGAATTTAAACGGTCTAAAGGCCGAGTTGAGTGCATTAGAAGCCGAAGCTGGTGGTCGGGGAGGGCGCGGTGGGCGGTGGTCTGCAGGACGTGGGTACCGAGGAGGCCGTGGTCGTGGCGGGTACGGTCGAGGTTCGCACACACTGGACAATCGCACGACCATTGTTAAAGTGGCAAAGTTGCCCGAGGAAGCGTGCGATCCCGTGGTGCTTACGCAACATTTTGGCAAATTCGGCACTGTAGAACATGTCGTGATGGACGAGACGGCCGTTGGACAAGGATTTATTAAATTTCAAGATCGATACGCTGGCCAAGCGGCCTTGATGCACGGCCAAGTGTTTGGGGACAAGCAACTTGACATGGCGTGGGTCGAAGCACAGGACGCGCCCGCTACGCTCCACTCGCCGACAGCAGGAGCGTCTACTGGTGAGGCGACGGAGGCGAGCGACCAGGTGAGCTTTGCCTTGAATGGAGAGGATGAGTGAAAAAGATTGTTGACCGAATTGTGGCTGTGGCAGGTTTCCACGAGCGCGTAGGAATCGACTGTTGCTACTTCGCCATCGTGACGAGTCGGTAGCACCGTGCACCATATGATTTAGGAGGCCTGCGATTGGCTAAATATAGGAAATTAAGTCAAAACATGAAGTGGTTACAGGAACTTGCTGTGACTATATGGATAGCTTGAGTATGCTTGAATATCGGCTTTGACGGGGACGCCTTTGGTTGAAAAAAGCGGACTTTACACGCTAGGAGGCAGAAAATGGTAGCGATCCAACATATCGCTGATATCGGCTTCGTATCTCTTGCTGCAGTGGGGCTTGTAGTTAACCTGGCTATTACATCCCATTATGTAGGCGGGTTGGCAGGGCAGTCACACTCTTTAGGGTGTAATTGCTAGTCCACTTAAGTGACCTATCTTTAGCTGCCTTACGGTCCCAAATCGAGGGACTGACCACTCGAATCATTGAGTTGATTTTACCGCGAGCAGAAGAGCGATGTCGCGGACATAAAACTTGACGATCTTTTTTTTCATACCATAAAAAACACACATCAGTGATGGCTGTTTATTTCGCTGGTCATGTTCGCGGATCCGGCCCTTACTACTGAAAAAGAGGCCTTCACACTGCTGCAGCTATGCCAACAACAAGATAGTGGCATTGTGTGAATTGTTGCAATCGAAGCGCAATATTGCTTCGCAGCTTCCTGATGCTGCGGGATTCGGCGGCGGTGACGCCATCCATGCAAAATTAAGCACTCATCAGCGAGTTCATCTGGCTAGCCTTCTTCCTTGAGGCCAATTAAACCAAGTATATTTGTGGTCCAACTCTTTTAGTCAATTTGCCACCAATAATGGAGCAGGCAGCGTTCTCATGCAGCTAGAATTTCCCAGGAATTGTTTTTCTTCTGCAATGTTGAATCACAGCGGTCCTAAAAACATTTTGTAGAACAAGCAAAATAATGTTTCACATACAAGGTTCCAGTCGTATAGAGCTTGCCTCGGTGTGTCATTGCGCTTTTCTTCGGCCTAGGATTTACACAACGTGCCACCGTTCGAGGTTTAAGCGCGAGACTGTGTCGTTGCAAGCTGTTCGGTAGCTTGGTCGATGCGCTCACCTCTTTTTCCGTGAAGCAAACCATCACACTGAAACAATAGAAGCATTCAGGAGTAACTTCTAGGGTCTCGTAAAACGCCATTAATTAATACGCTGGACAACACGGCCTAACTTTGCACATTTGTAGTGCTCGTAGGCACTACTATGTCACCTTCCTCGACTGTTGCTGTTCGCACCGTGGTTTCCATCTTTACTTTGACGCAACTCAAGAAACACTACACTCGATAGAAGCCACGTACTCGCTCGAGAGTAGAACAGCTTTATCACTGCCAGGCTGTCAGAGCAATCGAATCTTGGAGAAGAGGCTGCCGAGATTTAAGTAAAACTAAAGATAAATTATCTCAGAGGTGGTGTTCCATAGAGAAAACCTTCTAGAGGATATAACTGTATCCTCTGTTCCAGACAAAAAAAATTGGGGACAACATATGTTGCGCCTTGGCTGAGAGACTCCACTGACACCGACGGACTGATGAAATTCTTTAGGCTTCAAATTTGTCTATATAAAACCGGAGGCTACTAGTAATACAAGCATAGTGCTGCTCACGCGCCCTTTATATTTGGCACCCGTAAACTTTAGTATTGTCTCCCGAAAACGATATTAGCGGATAGAGACAGCTGCTCTTAACACTGCTTGCTGATGCTCAAGACATACCAGTGACCATCAGATGGTTAAGTAGATACTAGAAGAGTACGTGCCACATCCGTGGGCCAATAGGATTTTTGTAAAAATAAGTATCAAAGGATATCCTTGCTGAGAACACCACCAACTTATGAAAGGAAAATGGGAAGGAGAAAACCAAGATATAGATCCAGGGCTTTTAAGTGATTATATTGACGGAAGGCATTAAAGTTGTTGCTGCTGGATGGAAGTACCAGAACGCTGCCGGGTATTGCAGCCTCATGAGAAGTCGGCGCATTTGCTGGACAGCGGGTCCTTTAGGAATGAGACCCAATCGATGTTGACTATCCTATCGAGCAGTGCGCTCATGTATTCTGCGCACCGCGAACACTATCTTAAGGGTCATTTTTTATAAAGTTAAGAACGGAACTCGCTCGGGAAAAAGCATGATCTTCTGGCGCTTTTTTTGCTCTGCTCCAAAACTTCACTTAATAATTGAGTCGACATCATAAGAGGCCTGAGCATAAGAGTGACGTGCACCTAGACATACCATTGATACTTTCCTGATTTGTAACCACCACAGCTCCAAGTTGCTAAAGCCCATCAGAGCATAGGTTTTACACAGAACCATGGTATTATAACACTGTGTGACAAAAGTTATGGAAGCTTTGAAAATTTATAAAAAGTTAGTACCTAGAACTGAGGAGGTAGCAGAAACGCAGTACATGGTCTAATAGTCACAGCTTGTGTACATTGAATTAATTGTCGATGCTATAATGTTGTTAAAGGACATAAAGCCATGCCTGCAGCTCTTTCATTTGTCGAAAGTGCGATATGCAGTGTTTTAACTTTCTATAAACCTGTGAGGGCGAAGCCCTCGCTGTTGTATAAAAGGGCTGAAAAGCTTTACGGCACAATGGACAGGGCTTAGGTACAGAGACTAACTGACGGTAACGTCTACCGCGTTATTAAAGCTAGTGAACTCAAAATGTTTGCCCATAAAGGCTACTTTAAACACTATAACAGCGGCCTCAATCATAGGCGATCAGGGGTGCGTTGCGATTGCACATTTCTGTCCAAAATGGACTGACGATACGCGAAACAAGTTCCACTATGTGGTTCACGCCTTGGAAACCATCAAAAGAGCAGTTGAAGAAGACCTTTCTTTCGGCGAGATAGTTATGAGCCAAAGAAGCGACATTCCGCATTGACTGTGCCAAATGGTGTAGAATCAGGCCCACCATACATACGTGTACTTAAAATGCAGGCGGAGACGATGAGAGAGGCAAGTTAAATATATCCTGAAGCTCGTTGTGGTTTGTGGTATTTATTTAAATAGTTTTAGCAATATAGCAAAAAAAGCGTGCTGCTCTGAAATGCCGTAAACAGCACTTTTTCGGCATGCAGAGTTTTACTCAGTGATGTTCATTAGCCTGAAGACTTTAGCTTACAACAGACAAGCTAAACAGCTATCGACCAAATTTTTTTTTTACTGCTACGGCTGCAGCAAGTACCTTTTTTAAAAGATACTGTTGAATATTTCTTAAGCCTGAATGGTTGCTGGTGAAAGCAAGTCTTTTTAAAATCAGGAAATCCTGCCTTTAAATTCAACTTCGTACGAGCTCGCACATGTGCAATCACTTTAGTTGGACGTGGACCACCAACTCTCAATCCAAACGTGTTTTTCTCGACCGATATGACTGCCAAGCAATGTATCATGAGCGCAAAAAAGTTAATTCTGTTATCATTGCGCGTGATGTTCCACCTTGGTCAGCGCTACATTATAACAGCCCGGCTTCTATCGAAAGCCAATCTAGCCCCGCGCGTAACCGCACCGGCAATTTTCTGTCCGAGTCTAATAAACGTTGAAATGATCAGGGCATTTAGCAGTATTTTACACGCGTTCGCTTGCACACGGTGAGATTCGTACTCGTCTAAATGACACGACAACGCATTCGCTATTTTTTTGCTCTTCTGAGCAATTTTTTTCCCTCAAATGTCTGCTCAACAAAGGAAGAAACCGCCTGGCAATTTCTGCGAGAGGTGAGGTGATCGTATCGCGGTGAATAACGACGCATGATTGGTGGAAAAATACGAATGAGTCAGATCTTAGTAGATTCATTCTAGGAGCATACTTCGTTACAAAAAAGTCCTAGTCATCAACATATCCTTTTGACATCCTTGAGCTGCAAAAATTAGAGCGCGCTTCTCTGATGTCACTGCTTGTTGAAAGTAGTATGCCCATGGTAAATGGTGCCGCGCTACAGATCACACCAATCAGTCATTCTGGATGAGACAAGCCTGAGATCGGCTGCTGTAGTAGTCTTTTGTGCTTTGGCAAACAAATTTAATTGTTAAGTCATCCAATTTTATTGGTGGCTCTCTCAAGAATATCGTACAATGGCTTCGTCACTTTTGCGTAATTCGCACTGTTGGTCACGCTCTATGTAACTCGGGCTCTACAAAATCGTCTAATTCTTATTGGCCTCAGCTTTAGCGATATATGCTTAACGGCTGCACTAGCAAACAGCATAGTCGTTTGCATGTAATCGAGTACTGCTTGCAAGCGAGCAAAATGTCCCTTCCCGTCACTTTATTTGTCATTTGCACGATTTAAGACAAAATCGTCTTCGATTTGAGCCTGCGCACGTACCTTGTGGGGCCTAATCAAATGTACAACCAGGAGACTAAACGTCGTAGACGTATTTAAGAATTCTTTGGATTAATAAACAATGGTATGTCATTCCCTTACACGAGGAGGTGTTAATACTCTTGAGGGCTTTTATGATGTACAGCACATATTTTCCAGGTGTTAGCATCAGCCGGAACGGTGGCCTCATTTAAGATATTAGAAGCATGTACAATGCATCACTTGTCCTATGGCTTTCGAGACAAAATGTCGGCGCGAACTAGGTAAACGTGCTTTGCCGACCGAATTTCGCCTCGTATTTTGCTCACAATCTTACGTCACAACACCACACTCATTCTTTGGCGTGACACTATGTATTCGGTTTCTGAATCCAAGAAAGCAACGTAATGCACACCTTTATCGGATGTCGTCAACACGTACGGGTCTTGTGCGACCACACCCTTGTACAAAATAAGTAAAAAAAGATTTGACTCACATATCCTGATTAGAGATCACTATTCGCACAAATTGGCGGATTAGTGTCATTACATCAAAACGTGATGTTGATCATTTCTTTAGTTGTATGACCGCGCTATCGACTAAACTGTCGATCTACCAGCCTCTTCATGCTTCATCGTCTCAAGCCGAGCATTCACTGAAGCAAAGGGTGTAGGCCAAGTTTTTCTTCAACTGTACTGCCACCACTCCTTGTAAGGGTGTCAACCTCAGACCACCCTTACCTGAGATGAGACCCCCATCGATGAGAGCCTTGAGTTATTCCTTTTCGTGAAGAGATCAACGACGATCTTGGAAATATGTTTCGGGTTGTGTTCACTTTGACACGATCGCAAGTTACCGCCCGTATCCAGAAAACCCATGCTCGCCAGAACACGTTTTCAGCGAAAAGTGTGCCGCTCTAAATGTATCAGCAGAGCAGCGCTCTAAGTGCCTTTTTTAAGCTGACTTTTCTTTCGCCTGACAAACAGCGATCGCTGTCCACAACGGGCGAGGCTCAGTGAGTTGTGTGCCACCATCAGACTTTCATTGCAGGCATTATCTCACCCGATTATCAACGAAAACTATTTTTAATGAGCGCTGTGCAATAAGCTACGTACCACTTCGTGTGAATCGTCAAGGCCTTGCTTTTAACGCATTGCCTCACAAATAACCACACATTTTATGGCTGTAGCGACCGACAAGCGTTGTTTGCTAGAAATCGAGAGACTCATATAGATTGGCAGGGCAAGGGATTTTTACCTTAGCTGAAAGCTAACCAGGCATGCGCAAATGCTGTCCTCTTCGAGCACAGCTCAGTGTAGGGATGGGGTCTCATCCATATCTCTTTGGCTCATAGTCAACTTAATGCTGCGAAATTTGTGTCTTGCGATCACCAATCAGGTGTCTACGTGCCATACCAAGCGTAGTATACGGCCCTCGTCCATACGACTTGACTAAACGCCTAATATTCATCACCAGTATAAAGCGAAGACTTTTTCGCTGCGAAGTTCTTCCAGTAGCTTTCGTGCCACTCCACGCTTTACATTTTTGTCCTCAGCATCATTACTGTCCACTGATTAGATTTAAATGTCCGACATCGATCCAGTGGCCACGCCAACTTTTTTTTGGTTCTTAGTGAGTTTTTGACTCTTCAAGCCTCGTTAGCAGTAACTAAGATGTTTGGGAATCGATCAATCTAATGTTTGTGACATTCTGGCGACACTTATATTACAGCGAGAACACACCTCGCATTTACATTCGATGCCGAATAGCGGTTAGCACTTTTAAAGTCGTCGAACGTCAAACAAAAATCTTAGAGACATCTACCCTCGTTTCGGTGCTAAATAAGAAAGTACAATATAGCGTAAGTGTGCTCATAGGGCCTCAACATATGACTTGCTTACTGCGACAGTAGAATTGCCGAGTAGAAAGGGATTTTACGGCTTACGTACGATTTTCAGCAAGCCAGACTTGAAAATACGTTCCTCAATATTATATATTGTCAAAGATCAATTCTTCCTTGAGGTTTGACAGAACTGAAATCATGCCTTGCAGACCATCCCCAAACAGCTGAGCGCTGTCATTTCTTTGTGGCACACCAGATATCCGTGGAAATTTGGCTTCCTCCTCCTTGGCATACTTGGTGCAAGGAACAACTTTGCTACAAATGGCGGAAATCACCATCAATAAATTATTGGCGGATGCCCATGTGCTATCCCGCAGCTCGAAGGTCTTGTCAGCTTAATTTATCCCGCCGGACTAGGACCACATGATGGGCTCTTTTTTGTGAGCCAATTTCTACCTGTGCTGATCGAAAGTCAGGCCGGAATTGGTTGCAACTCTCACGACGTCTTTTAGAAGTTGTCTGATGCACAATGACCACCTCGTGTCTGTGCACAATTCGCGAAATAGGACGGTGACTGCCTCTTTTTCGAGTATGATTATCTGTTCGCCGATTATAGCTCCAACAAAAAGTCCATCGATTTCTAACTGATCGGCAGGGATCGTGAACACACAGTTGAATAAGAAACAGATTTGCGTCATTGACGTTTCGGGATTTTCTTGGGACGGCCGCCGCCATAACTCAAGTATTGCACATTCGCGTGATCTCTCACCAATCTGTAGGATGGCAAGAGCCACCCTCTGTTTCTCCGTCTGCAATAATGTTAAAGTTATAGCCATTTCAGTCTCTCTTATCGTTTCTTCCTTTCGACGATCTCTACATCGCTTTGGCCCGGGAGGAGCACCCACTTTAGGTGCTTGCATCATCGATGCTGACGACTCCGTCATCTTCAGCTGATGATGCCCCAACAGCGCGTTCTCACAACTGGAGAGTGCCTCCAGACGCAAACTGACCGCGTCGGTCCTTAAATAAATTGCATCAAACAGGAGAGGAGTAATTAGTATCCATCTTTCTGGATAATTATTCGAAAAATTGCATCGACGATAAAACTACTCAACACGCAGCAAAGAAAAGCGTCGGGTTGGCTGGATCACCCAGCCAACACCGAGGGATTATGCAAACCAACTCAGGCCTTATAGAAAGCCTTTTAGAAGACCTCCAGCGCAGGATTGACTTTAAAGTGCTACTAGGTGCGACCTTAATCAGAAAAGGCGTGCAAGTTGATTTGCCATTGCTAACTGAGTGTCTGTGTATTCTCAAAAGGATCCAAGAAGGTAACGCAAATTAACAAAGGAGTTATGAACTCTAGTGTTCCCGGTATTATTTGGTAAGCCACCACTCATAATCTAATCAAATACCGCTTTAATACCGATCAAGGCAACGGTATCTACCGTTTAATACCGCCGATCGCTGCATTCGCTCTCTACCGTCCTCACAACCGGTTTCCCTGCAGTACATTCATCCCGTCCACTTGGGTTGTCATCCCGTCCCCACCAGTAAGTGCTCCCTCCCCACCTTCCTTCCACCATGTGCGGCATCGTCGCGATCCTGCGCTCCATGATGCCCGAGACAGAGTTGCGTCAAGCCGCTCTCGTCGCCGGTAAAACGATTCAGCACCGTGGGCCCGACTGGAACGGCGTGCGGGTGTTTGCCGAGCGTGGCATTGCCATTGAGCACGAACGATTGGCCATCATTGACCCAGAGTCGGGGGCCCAGCCACTCGTCAGCAACGATCCATCGCAGCGCATCACGTGCAGTGTCAATGGAGAGATCTACAACTACAAGGAACTGGCGGCAGGGCTCAAGGCCCCGTACGCCTTTGTGACCAAATCCGACTGTGAAATCATCCTCCCGCTCTACCTCGAGCACGGGCCACACTTTGTTCATCTCTTGCGTGGGATGTTTAGTTTTGTGCTCTATGACTATGAAAAGGATTTCTTCCTCGCTGCACGAGACCATATGGGCATCACCCCGCTCTATTACGGCTACGGCGCCGATGGCAGTGTCTGGTTTGCCTCGGAAATGAAGGCCCTTGAAGAAGGGTGCGTCCGCTTTGAAGTCTTTCCGCCAGGCCACGTCTTTACCAGTGATACCGAGACGTGTACCCCATGGTACCAACCAAATTGGTACGCGCCCGAGCACATTGGTACCACGCCTTTGGATCTCATGGCCCTTCGTCACGCTTTTGAAGCGTCCGTGAAGCGTCGCATGATGTCGGATGTACCATGGGGTGTCTTGCTCTCGGGCGGTCTCGATTCGTCGCTTGTGGCGTCGATTGCGGTACGAGAGAAACAAAAGCTCGTGGCCCAAGGTCAAGAGTGGACCAACAAGATCCATTCGTTTACGATTGGGCTCGAAAACGCACCCGATCTCAAAGCCGCGCACGAAGTCGCTGCTTTTCTCGGGACCATTCATCATTCGTATACGTATACGATTCAAGAAGGCTTGGACGCCGTGTCGGAAGTGATTAAACACTTGGAAACGTACGACGTCACGACCATTCGCGCTTCGACGCCCATGTTTCTCATGGCTCGAAAGATCAAAGCCATGGGCATCAAGATGGTCCTCTCGGGCGAAGGCGCCGACGAAGTCTTTGGCGGCTACTTGTACTTTCACAAAGCGCCGTCGGCCCGCGCGTTTCATCGCGAAACCGTGGCGAAATTGCAAGCGTTGCATCAATACGATTGTCTCCGTGCGAATAAAGCCACGAGTGCGTGGGGGCTCGAAGCGCGGGTCCCGTTCTTGGACGCCGATTTCCTCGACTTGGCCATGAACTTGGAGACGCAAGAAAAGATGATTGACCGGCACGCCAAGAGGATGGAAAAGTACATTCTTCGCAAAGCGTTTGACGACAAGGACGCACCGTATTTACCCGAGCCGATTCTCTGGCGTCAAAAGGAACAATTTTCCGACGGCGTGGGGTACAGTTGGATCGATGCGCTCAAGGCCACGGCCGACAAGACGATTACGGAGCGGCAGATGAAACACGCCGAGCGGTTGTTTCCATACAACACGCCCCAGTCGAAGGAAGCGTATTGGTACCGGAGTATCTTTCAGCACCACTTTCATCGCGAAGTGGCGGCCCAGACGGTACCAGGCGGGCCCAGCATTGCATGCAGTACCCCTGCGGCCATTGCATGGGACGCGGCATTTCAATCCGCCGCCGATCCGTCGGGCCGGGCCATTGCCGGTGTCCACAATGAGGCGTACGCCGAGTAGAGGGCCTTGGGTCCAGTGTAGGAACTTCGACACGCTGCGTGTACCGGTCGCACGATCGGTCGGTAGCGTGATCTAAAATAAGTAATCGCCCATGTTCCCATTTAACGGCACGCGGTACCGACCCGACAATACTTGCTCTGGGCTTCTTCCGACGATATGCTGCCTACTCTAATGAATGCCACGACACCTTTCTTCTCTGGTCCAAAGGCGAGTCTCTTGAAACAACCGCAACAGCGTCCTTGCCCTCTAAAGTCAGTTGGATCACCCAGTGTAAAGCTGCCAGGCTTGCCAACGCCACTGTGCAATCAAGAACACGAAAAGGCATTGAGCAAAGCAACGTCTTCGAGCTCGACAACGTCAATCTCGTCTCTTTCTTCGCTCGATTCAATGCCACTCTTGGCGAAAAACCGTCTCTTTATCAAGGAAGTCGAAGCGAAGAAGCGTCGCGAGAAAGAAGCGCGGGCGCGGCACGAGCGACGCAAGAAGAAGCGCCATGCAAAGAGGACGCGAGAGTTGCTCGAGGAAGCAGCTGCGCGTCAAGAGGAACTGGGTGCAATGCCTCGAACCGAAAGAGTGGTGGACAATGAACCGGTACAGGCTGTCAAAGAGGACAAGGTCGCGCACCGCAAGGAACAGGCCAAGCGTCAAAAAGAGCTGCTGGAGAGACACCGAGCGTACCTTGCGTTGATGCAAGCCAAGCAAAGTGAAGAGGCCGAGCGGGACCAAGTGGCACGGGACCGCGAGGCGCGCAAGTGGGCAAAGGTGACGCAACGGGTCTTGCAGACGCTGCAGGACCACAAGCAGCGCGTGGATTCGACAAAACAACTTGATGGATGTCAAGCGGGTCGAACAAAGGTTGGCGGGACGGCGGTCGTGGGACAAGAAAGGGTCCAGACGGACGACGAGAAACAGCGGGGGAAGGAGCAGCGCGAAGCGCTGTATCGGAAACAGCAGCAGTATCTCCAGACGCTGGTCGAGCAACGCAAGCAAAAGGAAAAGGACGACAAAGACGCGGGGGTGGTGAAGGAGAAGCAAAGGCGTTGGGTTCAAAAGCAGGCGCAGCTGCGGTTGCACGACGCGGCGCAAGCCCTTGCTGACGTGAGAGAGAAGGAGGAAGCCGCGGCGTTGGCAGCCGAGCAGCAGAAGGCCGTGGGACCCACGGTGGACGTTGACGCCATGGTCGCGCGATTGAGTCAAGTGACGGAGCGGGAGACGCACTTGGTGCCGGCGGCGCGGGATTTCGGGGCGTGGAAGAAACGGCACAACGTCGGGCGGGACCAAAAAGTATTCTCGATCACAGGGTGGTACCCCGTCATTCGGGACGAGCTGGAGAAGCGGGGATGGGTCCTGAACCCCGATCGCACGTCGCCGTATTTCGACTTGAAATGGACGTTAAAAAGCGACGATTTACGCACGGGAAAATTAGAAAAGTGGCAATACGTGAATCATTTTTTCCAAAATGCCGCCATTACAACGAAAGTAGGGCTTTTGCACAGTTTGCGCAGTGCAATTTGGCACCAAAGCGTGGACATTGACGCGTTTTTCCCCCGCGCGTATGACCTCAACGACGCCAAGGATATGGATACGTTTATCCAAGATTTTCGATGCGGGGTTGCAGAAGGTCTTTTGAAACAATTGGCACGATGGGGTCTACAGCGAAAGGAGCAAGGATCGCAAGCTGGTGTAGTAGAAGTGAATGAAGCGGTGCTTGATGTGGTCTTTGACATTGCACGGAAAAAGATCAAGAGGAAACGGCCCGCGAGTACCAATTCCGAGTCACCAGAAACGGTGGATTCGCTGGAAGAAAGTGTAGATGATCCACTTTCGTCGGGCGTCGAGGAGCTCGTGACCGATTTGCAATGGGAAGTGCTCACAGCGTGTTCAGTGGACAAACCCGGGCGACTCCGCGCTTCATTGGTGTACACGAAGAAGCGTTGGGACGAGGAAAAGGCAGATCTGGATCCATCCGTAGGTGTTGACGCGTCTATTTCAGCGCAGGAAAAGAGGGCCCAGCGCTACGTTGAACGAATGCACGCCGACGCCTTTGTCCGTGAAAAATCGCGGCTGAATCATCTCCTTGCGCGCGTTTCACCCGTGCGCGTCGAAGTCTTTGACGAAGCCATTCGACTGGCTCAAGACCTCGAGAAGTTGTGTTTTCAATTCCATATCAACGGTGGTGCCGAGTTCATGGGGTCAACTCCTCCTCCGGACGCTGGGACGAGCACGAGTCATAATGTATGGATTGTCAAACCCGCGGGCATGTCTCGAGGGCGTGGCATTCGGATTTTCAACGATTTGACCCAATTGCTGGATTATGTCGACGTGGCAAATCACAAAGAATGCCAGTGGGTTGCCCAAAAATACATTGAAAATCCATTTTTAATCTGCAAGCGAAAATTTGACATTCGGCAATGGGTCCTCGTGACGGGATGGGATCCGCTGACGATTTGGTACCACTCGGATTGTTACCTACGCTTTTCGTCCGAAGAGTACTCGATGGCGGATTTGAGCGACCAGTACGTCCACTTGACGAACAATTCGATCCAAAAGCATAGCGACAAGTTTACGGACGTGTACGCCACGGAGGATGGCGCGATGCAAGTGGAGGGGAACATGTGGCACTCGGACGCGTTGAAGGCGTTTTTAGCGACCAAAACGGGCACTAGCGCGAGTTGGGACGCCCAGCTGCATCCCCGCATGAAAGCGATTGTGATCCAATCGCTCGAGTGCGTCCAAGACAGGGTCCACCACCGTCGCAACACGTGTGAATTGTACGGCTACGACTTTATGATTGATGCCGAGTTGAACCCTTGGTTGATTGAAGTGAACAGCTCGCCCGCGTGTGACTACAGCACCCCCACGGCGCAGCGGTACGTCGAGTCGGGCTTGGCCGGCATCGTTAAGGTCGTGGTGGATTACCGCGAGTACGAGCGGACCAAGCGACACGGGACGGGCACACGGTTGGAGGCGCCGGACACGGGCTGTTGGCAGCGGATCCACAAGGCGGATTATATTGGCAAGCCCACGTCGGCATTGGCCGTGGATTTTCACGTCAAGGGGTCCAAGATGCACCGCCGCCGTCGAGGCAATAAAGTGTACGACGACGACCAAGACTGTCGTACAGAGGTGGCGATTCCTATTCTTTCTGAGAGGAGGTCCAGTCGCGCGTATTCGGAGTCAGAGGTCGCCAGTGAGGCTAGTGTGGAAGAGATTGATCCATTATTGTGAACAAGGTAAAGGCAAGGCATGGGAAGTGTTCTCTTCTCTTCTGGTTTTCCAACTTTGTGGGAAAGCGCATTGATAATATTATTGCGGGCCGTCTGCTTGCACACGCGAGCGTGAACGCATCGGCCAAGCAAGGGCGTGGCCATTGAGGAAAAGAGCGTTAGAAAGGCTGTGCGGAGCAAGCAGTAATGGTCCCAGTGAACCGAGTGGACAGAACCTTGGCGAGCTGCACAGTTATGATGATTGGCCAACGCCGGAGCATCTGTTCAGCAAGCTTCTATGATATAACGTTGACCATGAGAGGTCCTTCACCTCTTCACGCGTCATGTCCATGTTATTTATCACACAGACTGTACCCCTTTGATCCGGTCAAAATAGTATAATACACCGAATTGACCCCTTTTTTATTGGTCAATGGAACCTAGTACCCAGCATCACCCCCTTTTTCGTACCACGCAAGTTGTTGAGTTTCCACCAATCCCATGAGCACAACTGGGCAAAACAACAACGTTCTGACTTGCGCCTCGAGCTGACTCGATTCCCCTTTCCTTCCATTTCACATCTCTCGACCCGATCGTCCTTCCGCTCTCTGCTTTTACGCCGTTTTCGACCTTCACAAACACCACATTCTATTGCGCAGCTCTCGGCGCGTCGAACTGTGTTGGTTTTGTCAAGTTTCAGCGTCTCTGTCCGTCCCGACCGGCTTGGAACCACGATGCGTGTCATATTTCGTGCTCTGGTCCTCGTGCTCCTTCGTGCCTCGACACGGGCCCAGGCCTGTGCCACAGCCGGTGAAGTTGTACTCATGGCCAGTGGCGACAACAGTGTGGCCATTGTAGTGGACGCTGACTGCAAGCATGAGGAGCTAGACGTGAACAAGGACGACCTCACGGCCAGCAGTTTGGGCATTGAAAAAGTACTCAGTGCCCCCGATGTGCCAACCCTGTACGACCACACGTGTACCAATGTCCAGGTTCCTGGCACCTACTAACTGCTTGTGTCTTATTATAATGCATACTTTTAGTGATTTCTCGCTCAATAATATTTCGTCCGTGGCTCTTGGCAATCTCACGATGCTCAGTAAATTGTACGACCACGACGGGCCGTTGTTTCCGGACCCAGCATGACTAACTTGTGTACCTTCTTTTCCAGGACCTTGACGTCGAACCAGCTTGCGTCGTTCAGTGATTTAGTAGTCCCCGACACGCTCATGTACTTGGACGTGAGTTGGAACAGTCTCACCTCCTTTGACGGCATGGCCTTGCCGGATTCCATGACGCAATTGTTTCTCGGCGGCAATCCCATCGGTTCCATTGCCGGCGTCGTCTTTCCGTCGTCGTTGACGCTCTTATACATTCACAATCTCGATTTGGCAACGTTAGATGGCGCGATGTTTCCCGACACGATCGAGTACTTGTCCCTCGTCCAATCCGGTCTCTCAACCTTGGACGGAGTGCGATTCCCAAGCAGTTTACAATACATGTACGTACCCCCCTTTTGTAATTATTCTTGTGTCAAAACTCACTCTTTTTTTTTCTCCTCTTTCTAGTGATTTTTCCTTCAATCCCATCACGTCGTTGCCAACGGGCCTCCCACCCACTGTCGTCCAGATTACCGCGACAAACAATGAACTCACGGAACTCACGGCGTATACGTTCCCATCCAGTATCGCCTCACTCAATTTCTCGGGCAATCCCATCGCGTCCATCCGTGGCGTCGCGTTCCCCATGGCGTTGACGAAACTGGACTTGGGCATGCACGAAATCACGAGTTTTGAAATCTCGCGCTCGGATTACACGACGATCAAAGGCCTCGAAGTCTTTGTGGCCAACGTCGTGCAGATCGAGTGCTCGACGGCCGGCGCGGACCTCGTGGCCGTGTCGGGGTTGAGTCTCTGTGTCATTTCGGACGAAGTGTTTGAGAGCACGTATGGCCACCTCTTGACGAACGACACGGCGAGCTCTGTGACTGCGCCCATTGCCAGTAGCAACGGCACGTCGTCCATCTTGATCATTGTCATTTGTTTTGCCGTCGTCTTGGCGGTCGCCCTCGCTGCGTTTGCCTACCGAACGTACCGAGTTCGCCAGACCAAGGAGACGGCGAGACGCATGGACGGCGACAACTTTTTTGCCAACAATACGCTCATGGACACGGCCTCGCCACCTGGGAGCAATAAACGGCACGAATCGACGGCGTTCAATTCCATGTTTAGTGGTAGTAAAATGACGCTGATTGGCGGCACGGCCATGGAATCGGCGCTCGTCAAGTATCGCGTGCCTGCAAGCGACGTGCATATTGAACGCTCGATTGCGAAAGGCGGGTATGGCATTGTCTACTTGGCGTCGTATCAGAATCGACCGATTGTGGTCAAGAAGATCTTACCGGAAAAAGCCACGGACGATCGGACTTTGCGGGCGTTTATTGACGAGATTAAACTCATTTCCACGCTCTCGCATGCCAAGATTGTGCGCTTTATTGGTGTGAGTTGGAGCATGTTGTCCGACATGGCCGTGCTCATGGAATACCTCCCGAATGGGGATCTTGATATGCTCTTGAAACAGCAACACGAACGGCAAGCACTGTACCCGAAAGAATTTGATTGGTACCAGAATTCATCCGTCCTTCCAGCCAGGGCTTCAATCGCTCTCGATGTATTGGAAGCCATTGTGTATCTCCACTCATTCCCGTCGCCAATCATTCATCGAGATCTCAAGTCAAAGAACGTGCTCTTGAGTGCATCGTACGAGGCGAAATTAAGTGACTTTGGCATCAGTCGCGAGTGGCAAGTGGACGCAACCATGACGGCGGGGATTGGTACCATGGCTTGGATTGCGCCGGAAGTGCTGCGCGGCGAACGGTACACGGAAATGGCCGACATTTACTCGTTTGGGGTCATTTTGTCGGAACTCGCAACGTGCATTAAACCGTTTGAAGGCGTGACGAATGCCTTGATTGTTCTCAAAGTCTCTAGCGAAGAGAAGCCGGATTTGGGTCCCAATTGCCCCGAAGACATTCGAGAATTGGCTGAACGGTGCTTGAGTTTCAACGCCAGTGATCGGCCGAGTGCAAGCGTCGCGCACTACGAATTACGGACACTGTTGAAGCTCCACTCGGCGTTTGAACTGTGATAGTTACGAGGCGTTTTCTCGATGAATAGGTAGCTTCTCGGCGCTCAAGACGCTCACGTCGGGATGGTTGAAAGCCCACGGAGGATGTGGCATGCAGTATGTAAATTTGGGGTTCACGTCGTGGATGCGTGGTCGGACAAAATTCTTGCCATTCTATCGAGAATTTAGACTTGAATACAATATGAACGAGAAGAGCTAATTTGTACAGACCATTTTTGGGGGGTTTATTGCAAAATTTAGCCTTCAACACATTCTTATTGAGAAGAGCTACGACTTAGTAAAACATTGGCTCTTATAGAATTGGCTTCACGGTTTGTGTGTCTATGGACAGTATTGACAGCAATCCAAGCGGTAGCATCACTAAAACACTGACAAGATGAGTAAAGGTTGAGGAAATATTGTGAGTGGGCCGTATTTTCATACATCCTTTTTTTGCGCAAAGTAGGACAGATGGGACTCGCTGCCACTCATGTCTCGGAAAAGTGCCGCTCTCTGTCCTACTGAGACGCTCAGCACAGTCGTTTTCTATCCGAGTAGTTGGCGGCGTTGTAGAGTATAGACAAACCAGCTTGAAGCGAGACCTGGTAAAGCCTTTCCCTGACGTCGCGATCGTTGCATCGCCATAAGTCGTTTTTGACGATCAATAGTATTGACTTGAGTAGAGAAATAGCATTGTTTGAAATGGTGTTATTGGTATCAAACGGGGCAACGACCTACAATTAAGCCGCAAAATTACAGGATTAAAGTTTATTGAACAGCAAAGAATGCGTTGAATTGCATAATGTTGAGAATTAGTGATAGAAATCAAAGCAAAAGGTCAGCAAAGAAGTAGGCACATTATTGTGCCCTAGCACCTGTTTGTGACCGTAGAAGCATCGTCCAGCTGTTGCAATCGCCCGATCGTCTCTCCCGGCCGGCTTTCGTCAATCGATCTCACTCTTCACTATCGAACTCACTTCGATCCACTTAAGTCCTCGCTTCGACTACTACTAACCATCGTTATGGGCTGCGCACAATCCAAAACGGAAGATGTACCCATCACGACCACACCAAAGGCTGAGGTCGCTTCTACCGAGACGGATCCCGTCACCGTTGACAAGCTTGATGTCGAAGAAGTCAACGCGGACAAGAGCGAGCCACTGGTAGAGGAGATGGAACCAATGCCCGAAGAGAGCGTGACACCGGCCGAAGAGAGCGTGACACCGGCCGAGGAGACCACGCCACCGACCGAGCCCGAGGCTGAGGCTGAGGCTGAGACGACCACAGAAGCCACCAAGGAACTGTACAAAATCACTGGCCATGAAATCGACGAAGCTGGTGTCGTTTTCTACATTATCGAAAGCGAGACGAGCTTCAAGAAGCGCTTTAGCGACTTCAAAGCACTCGTCGTTGCACTTGGCACTCCGAAACACCTTCCAGCTTTGCCTGCCTCGGGCTTGGGCGCCAAATTGCGTGGCAAGCACAACCCAAAAATGATCCACGAGCGTGAAACGCAGCTGAGTATCGTGCTCAATGCCATTGCCAACGACAATGAGCTCGCTGAAAAGGACGCGTTTCTAAAGTTCGTCGAGTGTTAGTCCACTCGTGCATTTTCGATAATCCAGTACGTAACTATAAATTCCACAATATAAGTTACTGTATTCTATTGGTGGTCAACTTCTTGGGTACTGGTCTTTCTCCAGTAAGTGCCCCTCATTCCTTCAGGACGTGTTTTTGCGGCTTCTTTATTAGTTGCTACAAGTTTGCACTCTTGGGTCTTGCCAACCCATCCCAGTATCTTAGACTTCAGCGGCTACGACTACGCTTACCGATGGCGCTTGTGCTGTACGAGCGATACGCGATCAGGGCAGCTGGCTCTTCGTCTAGATTGTCGGTTTATGTTTTCCTGATGGCAATAGAAAGATCAACGCGTGTCTGCGCAAGTACATGATTTGGCCGCAAGTTCAATAATTGGGTGCGATTTTGGGAAAATTATATTGATAGTATAGCATGGTACAAATATATCAATGCGACCCAATGATAATAAATAGTTTTAAGGGGCGAGTGAAGTGCTTGTGTTGAATTCGGCGCGCATAAGTTACGGCAGGATTCGCAGCCTCAAAGATGTCGTTGCCATGGAAATGATTTAAAAAGAACGATGCTTCGACTGACGTGACACGCACGCATGACGTGCATAAATCGTTTGAAGAACCACCAAAATTTGTGTAGCCGAGTATTTCACCTACTTGCGACACGTCCCTTGCAGAATTTGTCGTTTGGTTTGAAGATGTCAAAAACATTCTCCTCGAGATTGTAGTCAAATCAACATTCCACTAGATGTTTTATCTTCTTTCTGTCTGCCAAATGGTCTCTCTATATGTTGATAACGAGAAAGAGTGGTGAGAACGGTTCTATTCATATTAGATGCCTTGTAATGTACGAAAGAAATGCTTATAGGTGCAAAGTTTGGATTTCCTTGATACAGCGGTTTTTAGGCCGCACGGCAGAAAAGTGTACAATTTATGGTCATCATCCAATTTTAAGAGAAGAGAACTCGATGAGATTATAGGTTTAGGCCCACTAAAGATTGTAATTTGTTGAGGCAAACCTCGAAGCATCAATTCAAAATGAAAAGGGAATACTTAATGGATCAAGTGGACCTGATCGGACCCCTCCGAAAAAGGGTTGCAACCAGATAAGAAAAAAAAAATAGCCTAATCGGCCAAGATAATACAAAGCTGCCATTACTAAAATATCGCCACGTGTTTAGTGCTGATATGAACTAGTCGCCCTTATCTTTCTCGACGCAAAAAGGAAAGTCGAAAGCTGCGAACGATATCACCACGAGCCTTTAGTCGATTGTAGTACTTAGCCATTTTGTGAACTAACCCTGGCGACAGGGTAAGCACAATTGCGTCGGCAACCTATTAATTATACATTTTAGTCTTATATTTTAGAAAAGCGACGCCTATTTGCAAGAATCGCATATTTCACAACAAAGTTTTCTTTCTAAGACCAATGGAAAAAGTTTGCAATGACGGACACATGAAATGTATTTGTTTAAAGCATCATGCTACTACCAAGCCCAGGGACGTCAGCTAGGTGAAAAGAGGTATATCAATGCACACATGCACGTGGGTACGATATCGTGAGCTCCAATGATGCTCAAGTTACTTGCAAATTGGGCTTCCAGCGATTCCAGCATCGGTCGAAACGTCAGCCGTAACAGTTACACCGTTGTACGACACAATGTCCTGTTCTTTTTTCATTTCGACTGGACCACCGTCGTCTGACAGCGTCAATAGACCAATGTGGAACTCAAAGTCGGCAGGAAGTTCCTTCGGGTACGAGTGGGTCGCCGTCAGGTTGAGTTCCTTTTCGCCCTCGCTCGTGTAAAACTCGATCGCATGACCGCCAGCGGTGGCAGTCGAAAGGGCAATGCCAAAGTTGTACCACGTGCCGGGCACAAACTCGGTCTCCCATTTCGCATCCCACGTACCATTGTTAAGGTAGATGAGCATCGGGGGACTTTTCGTCGCATCCACACGAATTTCAAAGTAGTGCAACTCGTCAAAGACCATCTGCCAGGCGTATTCGTTCAAAAACGCTTTTTCTTTCATGAAGCTGGTGCGAAAGAAGGTCTTGCTTTCAGAGGCAACAAATTGCACGAGCTCTGAGCGACGGAAGTTGGATTGCGCCTTGAAAATCGCCCTTCCATCCACTCCAATGTTGATCGCGCCCTCGTCACAGTTGTAGCCTTTTGGTCGAGCTTTTGGATCGATGGTGACGTAGTCGGCGACCGTTAAGGAAGAGTCGTTGCGCATGGTGAAGATGTGCGTCAAGTACTTGTCCGTGACCTTTTCGACGGTCAGGCCTTGCGCACGACCGTCCCACGGAAGCGGCTGCACCTTTTTCTGGGCTTCGGTTACAGAGCAGGTCGACGCGAGGGCCACGGCGCTCATGATTGCGGTTAAGGAGACCATGCTGTTCGAATCGGGATGCTGGGATGCGTCACTGGAGGTAGAATGGAAAATGATCAGACTAAATGAAGTGTCAAGCCGACATTGATTCTTGCCCGGAGAGGTGGGACTGAGCGGCACAAAGGACCCCTCTGCGGCTTTCCAAGACGGAGTTCAAGTTTTTCTTTTACATCAGATCCCAAAATGTGCACGGTGTAGAGAGAATGTTAGCAATCAACAAGGACAAGACAAATTGTAAAGTTGTAAGCTCAAGGCTTCGGCTTTGAGCAGTGAGCTTAAAAAAGACGTAAGGCAGACACAATCTGGCATTTATTGCCGTTCAAGCTACATTGCAATCGGGAGAAAGGTCGGAAATGTTGCACCGCTGCATCGAGGCCATAAAACTCACGTGCAACAATAGGCGGTCTGCTCGACGCAGACACTCCATTTGTCACAGCACCAGATGGTGCGATAAACGATACCCATGCCGTTACACCGGATCAGGATTCTGGATCGTTTGCAACATGGGGCATTGTTACCGTTGGACCCTCACTGGTTGTATGTTCGACACGCGTAGTGCGAGTTAGATGAGCAGACGTTATCAGTGACGCACCAAACGTTGGCACTCTTCTCCTCCGATGCCAGCTTTATGTGTGATACCTGTCGGGAATTATGCCAGGCCATTGATAGTATTCTCGATAAATGCGTTTCTAGAATGTGCGGGTATTGTTAACACATGTCTTTTATACAGGAACCAAGACTACGAAATAAAGTTTTGGGTATGTTTTATTCGGGGTTCGTATTTTTGGTTTCCTAAGTGTAACACTTCATTCTTTTGGTCTCGACGTAAAAAATGCGTGCTGTTGTGTTTATTGCAGCGAAAGCTGAAGCACGCACTTTTCGGCTTGACGATGCTTGCCGCGATAAACTTTTTATTCGCGTCGTGCTCCAGGTTTAGCAACGTTCGGACTAGTTGCGAGACAGCTCCATCGCTTCGAAAAAGCGAGTAATTTGCTTGATCGGTCATATTGGCCACACGAAAAGCATCTTAAGATTCATCCGAGTATGCACGAGCATAGAAAAGAGACCTTGCCGAGTAGACACGCTAAAACAGTGCAATAGTAATTCGTTAGTAATGAATCACTTTACAAGAAAGATGGTCAACGTGATGGATGGGATGGCGAAATCGTAGTCGGTTGACTTTAGATCATAATCGATTGAAGAAATTAACTGACGAGATATATGCTATTCATTCTAGGTTGCCTTGGTAAAAGCTTGCTACGTCCGCCTCTATGCGTTGGCAGAACGATGGTGGATGAGCCATCCTCGGTATTCATATTCAATCCTTCGTCAAAAAGAGCACAGATAGCACCGCAATACACGAAGTCTTCAGAACGATGAAAGCGTACAAAGGCGAGAAAGGTTTCATTTTAAAAAATCTCCGTCGCTATTTCTGTCAACCATTGTCTCCTAGTGCTTCGTCATTGGCGGGTCCTGGCTAAAGGTAAAAATATCAAAACAGGATACGCGCACCATCTTGATGGAGTGGCTTTTGCAGAACATGCGAGCCCCAATCGCACAGTGCGCGTTAAGCTGCAAACTAACAGATCAATTCTCCCGAAAAGTGTGGATTTGCATAGGTTTCACTTTGTGTATCCGTTGGTGAAAACTGACTTGCTCCCCAATTTTTCTTGATTTGAAAATTCTTGTCGGGTTGGTCGGGTCCGCCTTGGCAGGACAAAAGGCTGATCGCTTGGGTGTCATTTTTCAGCTGGCACGCCAGGCACGCTACCGATCAGTTTGGAATCTATGTGCAGTATATAGCTTTTTGTGCCTTGCGTAGCCATGAATACTCTTTGGAGCAGGAGGGTTGGTCGAACGGCGACTACGTTGGGTCACCGCGGCAGTTTGTGTACGGTGCCAACCACAGACATCACTAGTACACTTTATACTTGAGTAATCTAATAACAGTTTATGCTTAAGCCTCTTCTCTTTTCAATTTTTGTCAATCTCGTAAACAATCGTAATTGACCGATCATCTCGAAGAACAAGGTTCAATAGATTGGCACGTGCAAAGTAAAAAGCCTTATCACACACTTATATCCTGCACATCCGACCGGTAAGTGATAGATGACCGATTTCGAGATGAGATTGCGGATGGTTGCAATGCGTAAGATGCTAAAGTAGACAACTTCTGCTTAAAATTAAATCGACAACGACATGTGCATAATTGACGATATTCCACTTCCTTTGAAAGACGATGATAAGCAACATCGTGGTCTGTGCCGCAACAAAGGGACTTTAGTTAACTTCCTCCTTTCCCTGGAATCCGTGCTTAAGTGTTTCGCCAAGGAGCCTGGCTTAGGTATGTCCCGCTTGTCACATTCTTAGAAGCAGCCAATGAAGGAATCAGATGAAAGGTAATCACTAATGCACACGAACAAGCGTCGAAATTAGTACCTCGTCATACTTACTGACTGCAAGTTCGACCACGCGCATGTTTTTGCTGCTCCTCAAGATTAAGGCGGCAACACAGCTCCTTTGTGATGTAGTGCAAAGCTGAGCTCAAAAATAAAGAAGCACCACAGTTCTTGTGTTTTGTGGTGTAATACTGAGAGCTTTGAAAGCCAAGTTTTTCGCGCTAATGGCGGAAGCAAGTGCCAGTCTGTGTCCGTAAACGCGCTTGTGCGGAGCTCATTCGAAGCAGAAGTCGAACACGAAACGAGCTTCCCCCCTCGAGAAAATCATCGTTAGCTCGAGAAATGCGTGCTTTAGCTCTTAGTGCCACGGAAAATAACGTGTGTCCTTTGAGCCAATTCCGTACATTAGCGTGAAAAGATAAAGTGTCGTTTTATTACATTTTTTTTTCGCTTAGTTCGTTAAAAGAACACGTGCACACTATAATTGGCTTGATTATAACGTGGATCTTGTCTCTCTCGAAGGCTTGTTCAAGCTTACAATTTGTGGAGTATAGCAAAGATCATAGGAAAGAAAAACTAGCGAAGATTGCCCAACGAGTCACTTGAGCGCTTTTACCTCAATTTTCATTTTTGTCGCCATTGACAATGGTTTTTATGTAAAAATATGCATGTACATGTGTCACCAAGTGCTTGGATTATATTGACACAAGCGCCTGCATACTCTAAAAAAGCGCCTATCGAGAGCGCCTGCATACTTTAACGACTCTAGTCTCCAACAGGTATCGTACAATAAGCTGACCTCCGAAAACCTTTTTGAGATAAGTGCTAATTCAGTGTTATCGTTTGCTCATCAACCGCGTTAAAGGGCTCAACGCCTTCCGAACATACAACAAGTGAAGGAGCAATGGCAACATTTTTCTATGTTGCGAACAATCCATAAGCCTGGCGGCATGACATCGTTTATCGCACCATCTGGCGCTAGGACATCTGTATTGTCTGCCGACGCAGACACTTCTTTGTTGCACAGCCTCGATGCAACGATGTACTCTTCCCCAGATTAAACAGTAGCCCTTGAACGGCAATAAGTGCTAAGTTGTGGTCTCTCGTACCTGAAATGCCGCACGGTGCCACCTTTACGTGTAAGTAACAATGTCGGCTTGACAGTTCATCAAATCAATCCAATTAACATTTTACCTCCAGTGACGCACACCAGCATTTCTACTCGAACGGCATGGTCTCCTTAACCGCAATCATGAGCGCCGTGGCCCTCGCGTCGACCTGCTCTGTAGCCGAGGCCCAAAAAAAGGTGCAGCCGCTTCCGTGGGACGGTCGTGCGCAAGACCTGACCGTCGAAAAGGTCACGGACAAGTACTTGACGCACATCTTCACCATGCGCAACGACTCTTCCTTAACGGTCGCCGACTACGTCACCATCGATCCAAAAGCTCGACCAAAGGGCTACAACTGTGACGAGGGCGCGATTAACATTGGTGTGGATGGAAGGGCAATTTTCAAGGCGCAATCTAACTTTCGTCGCTCAGAACTCGTGCAGTTTGTCGCCACCAGTGAAAAGGGCAAAACCTTCTTTCGCACCAGCTTTAAAAAAAAAGAAGCCTTCTTGAACAATTACGCCTGGCAGATGATTATGGACGAGTTGCACTACTTTGAAATTCGTGTGGATGCGTCGCTCAGCCCTCCTATGCTCATCTACCTCAACAATGGTACGTGGGATCCGAAATGGGAGACCGAGTTTGTGCCCGGCACGTGGTACAACTTTGGCATTGCCCTTTCGGCTGCCCCCTCAGGCGGTCACGAGATCGAGTTTTACACGAGCGAGGGTGAAAAGGAACTCAACCTGACGGCTACCCACTCGTACCCGAAGGAACTTCCAGCCGACTTTGAGTTCCACATCGGTCTATTGACGCTGTCAGACGACGGTGGTCCAGTCGAAATGAAAAAAGAACAGGACATTGTGACTTACAACGGTGTAACTGTTACGGCTGACGTTTCGACCGATGCTGGAATCGCCGGAAGCCCTGTTTGCAAAGCGTATGGAGCTAAAGAAATCGTATCTACGCATCAATTTAACTCTATTCACCTAACCAATGTCTCTGGCTTGGTAAAAGCATAATGTTAAAGACAAATACACTTTCATGTGTCCGTCATTGCGTACTTTAAAGCTTCAGGCATAAAATGCCCAGTTTCTAGCTGCAATCGGCTAAGAGCTTATCGTTTTGGCAACTTATTCACGTATTTGACTCTGCTTTTTGCTCTTATGCCGCGTCGAGAGGCAAGGGCGACTTTCTTATTTCGGCGTTAAACAAGTAACGATATCTTAGCAAAGGGCAGCAATCCGAGACATCACAGGACTTTTACCTCTTGTGATTGAAATAGGGCTTAGTTAGAACTTAAACAAATCGAACCTGTTAGATAAACTATCAGTTTTAAAATTTTCATTTGCGGAAAAAGCTCATACGATATCCGATACCCCGTTTTACTGATAACAACATTTGCAGATGCGAACCTCCACTAATAATGTCACATACCGATACTTTTATCATTACTTAGAAACGTAGATTTTTTTCCCCAAGCCATACACTAGCCCTTCTTTATAGTCCTGATGTTGAGGCCGGACCATCCTTTTCATCGAATTGTACACATACAGGCTAGAGGTATTGTTAGATCTATGTCAATCAGTCATCTGCTTGGCGTGCGTCAAACGCCATGAGAGCTCAATGATGAACTACTGTAGCTCGTAGTTGTAATTGCGACCATCTTGTACTCAAGACGGCGTGCCTCGGCAACTGACCCCTATTAGAAAATGGCTCGAGTATTTTGGCCACTCAACCACGTCACTGAACGGCAAACGTTTCCTAATGTTTCCCCAATTTATCTGTTTGCAAAGCTTTCTGGAAGGGTCCTGTTGGGTGCATTGAATTCATTCAAATTCAAAACTTGGCCGAAAGTTATCCCACACTGGTAATTCATTTAATCAAACGTGTGCCCTATCAAAATCTAAATTCTCGCCTTTGTTACGTTGGGTTTAATTGATTAACCTCCCAGAATCAAGAAGATGAACCGCCACTAATTCTTACTGCACCTTTATTATTCACTGTTCTATTATGCAGGTCTTTGAGAACTGAGTCGGAGCTGTACAATGGTTAAGAGACGTTTGGAAAATAAATGAATTTTTCATAGCTTGCAATATGCTTATCTAAGTACGGAGAGGACTTTTAAGCATCCTCTTTGCATATTACAAGGAACCACAGCAAAGAGGTAGCATCCTTGTCATGCCAAAATTTTTTGATTAGCTTCAAAAAAGACCAGTTCATCGAAACTGTCGTGAGGTAGCCAAAAGTTGATGAAGTCGCTGAAAAACTCATTCTTGGTCCAAACAACTACTTTTTATAAGCCTTGTGACGAAACGATAAGATGTCGTGATTTTTAAAGTATACTCAGTGGAGTGGAACTCTCTTAAAGTTTCGGGGATGAATCCAGCTAGATGAAACAACGAAAAGGATATGACAGCCAACGAGCTAGTGCCGATATAAATATAAGGTGGCCTGTCGTCATAAACAATTCAGATATATATTCCGAATAAAATCCATTCCTCCTCGCCGCAAAAGATTGGTGTTTAGATCATGATACATACTCATCATTTCTACTTTCACCGCGATTAAAAAGTAATCGGTGACGCATGCTTTTTTTATGCTTTGGTTGCTACGGAATATACACAAAAACATATGTGTTGAGCTGAGCACTCGCATCGTCGTAGCATCGACGCGTTCAATTCCGCGAAATAAGCACAACAAGCGATCAGGTGTCGTCTTTATACAATATTTTTCTCATCTCAGTTTCATTAACAATCAAGTTTACTGTAAATTGATTAAGTCATGAGATGAAGTCTTGTCGCTCTCCAGGTAGGCTTTCCCGAGCTTGCTCAAACAGCAAGTTTGAAGCAAAAGCAAATTAGACGGTAAAGTTCAGACACATTTCAGACTGCCTCACAGCGCTTTCAAAGTCATACAACCGAGCTTGCCTTTCCAGGCTACTTTGGGTCGTACTAGCGATAGCCTTACCCATCAGTGTGTTGAACGCATAGGCAACGATAACAGAACGCAAGATTGGCAGGACTATCGCATGCATGCATAAACAGAAATGTAAAAGTTTGGAGAACGCGCTTATTTCTTAATGTATATTTTGTCACATTTCTTTTTGTGTAGAATACACATAATATGTGCATTGAAATATTGGTTGCCTACGTTCTTCATAGTCATTCCAATTCGATTGAGGATTTTTCACGCATAAAAGTGGTATCAGAAAACATTGTGATGGGGAGCTAACGTTTTATTATAGTGCTAATGATACATAAGACTGGACCGTTTGACGGCATGGCATTGTTTCTCGAGCTAGAACATCCACATAGAGTCGCAGCGTGTAGTAATCGCAAGTGATCAACGTCTACCCGCTGCAGACACTCTTCTTTGTCGCGCGTAAGTCCGGCGCATCGGTATCGTTTTTTTACGCCAAAAGAGCTTTCTAGACTGGATATAAGCAATCGACTCATCGTAAACGGCAAATGTTGTCGTCAATGGCAAAGGGGTGCTTGCTTCACCTTTTTCTTAAGCTCAAAACCCCAAAATCTGCTCGGTGACAAAACTTTAAATTTTTACAAGTATATAGCCTGTCTTTTTCTCGGTAAATGTTTACGGTCTCCATTCTTTGAGCACATCTTAAGATCGGATGTACACTGGAGATTTATATAATGCTTTCATCTAGCAAAGCCGCGAAGGTGTCTCGTCTCGGATTTGGATGTTCCACTTGTCCATGTAAGTAACAATGTCGGTTTCACAGTTCTTTCAACCAGGTCAGTTTACATTTTACCTCCAGCGACGCACACTACTATCTCTAATGGTCTCCTTCTCTGCACTCCTGAGCGCCGCGGCCCTCACGTCGACCTACTCTGTAGTCCAAGCACAAAACGATATCCAAGCGCTTCCGTGGGACGGTCGTGCAGATGACTTGACCGTTGAAAAGATCACGGACAAGTACTTGACGCACATCTTCACCATGCGCAACGACACTTCACACACAGTCGCCGAGTATGTCACCATCGATCCGAAAGGTCGACCAGAGGGCTACAATTGCGACGGGGGCGTCATCAATATTGGTGCTGATGAAAATGCGATTTTCAAGGACCAAATCGACAAACGTCGTTCGGAGCTCGTGCAGTTTGTTGCTGCGAGTAAGAAAGGCGCGACCTTCTTTCGCACCAGCTTCAAGAAGGACGAAGCCTTCTTGAATGATTACGCCTGGCAATTAATCTTTGACGAATTGCACTACTTCGAAATTCGCGTAGATGCGTCGCTCAGCCCCCCGAAGCTCATCTACCTCAACAATGGTACGTGGGACCCGAAATGGGAGACCGAGTTTGTGCCCGGGACGTGGTACAACTTTGGCGTTGCCCTCTCGGCTTCCCCCTCGGGCGGTCATGAGATCGAGTTTTACATCAGCGAGGGTGAAAAGGACCTTAAACTTACGGCTACCCACTCGTACCCGAAGGAACTTCCTGCCGACTTTGAGTACCACATCGGTCTTTTGACTGTTTCAGACGACGGTGGTCCGGTCAAAATGGTAAAGGAACAGGAAATTGTGACTTACAACGGTGTAAGTGTTATTGCTGGCGTTTCGACCACTGCTGATATCGCTGGAAGCCCTGCTTGCAAGTAATTCGAGCTTGAATGGAGCTCATGCGATCGTATTCGCACGCAAGTATGTGACGATGTACCTCTTTTCACCAAGCTGACGTCTCTTGCTCGGTAGTAGCATGGTTTTTCTTAACAAATAAATATTTCGTGTTCGTCATCACTGAATTTTAGTACTTTAAGCGAGACTCTACATTTTGAGTATATTTCTATTCTTGCGTAAAAGAGTGTCGCCCTCGAAAAAAAGGACTGGAAAGCGATTATCACCAGGTTGACGACGATATTGTGTCTATCTTGTCGTGAGAATTCGCCTACAAAATGGCTAAGTACTCAGCTTTATAAATGGATCGGCTTTTGCTGACGTCTACAACCGACTGCGAGCTATTGGTGATATTGTTAGCTGCTATTTACGTTCAAGACTTTGCTTTCCGCTTTTCACGTCGAGAAAGACAAGAGCGACATTCTCATTTCAGCGTTGCACACGTGACGCGATTATGGCAGTGTTCAACGTACGATGTATCACACGACCACCACTTCTTGCGAGTAAGCGAGTTCCTGGGAACCGACCGGTCGATTTGCTTCTTTGACAAGCCATGACTTTTCATTTGCGGGCACAGTTGATGACATAACTTTCCTGTCAAGACATGCAGAAACGTTGCCTTAAATGTGCTATCTCCATTTTGCAGATGCGAATTCCACTCAAATGTCATATAATTCTATTTTATCAATACTCAGAAGCGTAGATTTTTTTCCGAAGTCGTGCATGAGAAAGAAATACTATTTTGTTCCGGTCTGTACTAAAGGTCCAATACAAAACCACGTTAATAATTTATCTGCTTGGCGTGCATGAAACGCTTTAGCCGGTCAATGATAATTTACGTCAATTCGTAGTTCTAATTGTCACAGAGCGGACCTCAGTACATGACCCATTTTGAGAAATGCCTCGCGTACATTGACCACTCAGTCACATCACTGAACGGCTAACCTTACCTGTTGTTTCCCCACTTTATATGTTTGCAAAACTTTTCGAAGTGGTCGTTTTATCTATATAAATCGCGAACTTGGCAAAGGTTATCTCATACTGATATTTAAATGGTGTCTTACCAAAAATATAAATTTGCATACAAAAAACCTTCCGAGGATTTCGCTTCTTAGGTTTGAGACGATAAATCGCCATTGATATCTACTCCAAAAAATTTGTACACTTCTTTTTCTCGCAGGTCTTTGTGAAATGAGTTGGAGCCATGTTCGGGGATACAGTCTTTTAATCACCAGGAGTATATGAAGAATTCTGATAAAAATTTCCATAGCTTGTAAATTGCTGTATCAAGTACGAAGTGGACTTTTACTGTTGCTTCCTCAAACATCCTCTTTGGATAAACAGGATATCGCAGCAAAGAGGTGCCAACAAACGAAGAGACGTTCTTTGAGCTACCTCACGATGCCATATACCTTTTTGTATAAGCTAAAAAGAGACTGAGCTTATCGAAATTGTCGTGAAGAAGCCAATCGACGATAAAGTCACTAAGAAAATTCATGTTTGGCCCACGTCTAGGTTGCGAGGCTCTTGTGACAAAACAATAATGAAATTGTTATTTTGCAGCATACACGATGTAGTGGCTAACCCTTACTAGATGTTTTGACTACTAGATAATATCAACGAAAGCCAACAGCGTACTGCTAATTTAAATTCAATGTGGCCTTATAAAATACCTCACTTGTTTATACTTTATCGTAAAGATGACGAGCTCCATGAGCAATCTTGGCTAATCCTTTTTTGTAGTCCCAACCCTACACTTTGACGTGCTCTTTGCTTCAACCTTGGTCAAGACCGCAAATTGCTGACGGACCAAGCGCTAGCTTGCCTACCATAAGATAATAATACCATTCAATCTCACGACTTTTTTTACATTGAATGGAGTTCATTTACAAACGAAGTAAAGAAAAAGCGTTGTCACTAAGAACATTTCATCTCTTTGTCCTTGTTTTACTTGATTGCGTTAGTATACATATATATCCTTGCTAAGACGAAGTGAGTGCTCGGCTACAATCGCGAGTTATCGTGTTTAATTCTTAGTAGTGAGAATTGAAGGAAAGCTTTTTCGAGTAAACACAAGCAAAAAAAATTTCGAAGGAATTACAGATTTTTCGAGCAAACGAGCTAAACGTGCTGTAGAGCTCACAGCCACAAAGGCCATCGGGATTCTGTCAAGCGCGGCAAAGGTAGACAAGACGAAAATGCATTTTGTTCAACCTACTGATCTTTCAAATCCTTTGCTGGATTACACTTTGACGATTTCTTGGCGCCAACACATCGGGCGGACTCTTTGCACCTCTTTCTTGAGAATTACCCATTAAGAATCATTCGTTCGTGGCCTTGTCGAGTGATAAGCTCACAGGCAAAGCGTCCTTTCCACTAGAAATAAATATTTTTTTGTGCCAAGGTATCAAGATTTTAGAGGAAATCTCAAGAAACACAACGGCTTGACATGGCTTGACGCGCCATGTTTTCAGCACCAAGATCTCTTTATAGTTATGATGAGAGTACTTTTTCATCTTTGCCATTATCTCCGGCATCAAAGCTTCGTTTGCCTGGCATCAGATGTCTATCTTCTTACAAAAAGAACTCACAGATTTAGACAGGCACTTAATTGCTCCATCAGTCATGATCTGCTTACATTTTGCCGTTCAGCTTTAATTAAGCCACACCACAAAGCACAAGCACCTGGTTCCGACTCATTCGTATTAGCAACATTACAATCTCGGATTTGTGTTCGACAAACTGACAAGATACTTGTGTATCGCGCTTGTCAAGCCCTCATATCTGCTCTATATCACGTCTTTGCATAGGATAATATTTAAATCCCTTACTTGCTGCTTAAGTTCCGTCCAATGACGTGGCAACGTAGATCAAAAACATGATAAATGCAAATACTGGGGGTTGCACTCCTTAGCAAGGCGTCGTGGGCAGGTTTTCTGAGCAAATGTGGGAGTCAGCCAAACTTTCAGATCACGGTTTCAGCCGCGGCACTGATAGCCCCGACAGCAGACAACCCGATATTCTGCTTCTTGTTTGAATCAATAATCTACCGAAAGTGGGAAGTTCAACCATGCACATGTCATTTTCGATGTGGAACCTAAGCAAGACTTATCTATTTATCGTAAGCTAATCAATATCATTCTACCGCTGACAAAGAGAAACCCTATTTGATGCAGACGCCATATGAGTTAAGTCTGAGTTGCTTCGACGATATCGGCACGAAGTACGGTAAGATAGCGTGATCTTGTGCAGATACAGCGCACAAAACTCCTCCTGCCACGCTTGGTAACATCCAGTGCCTCGTGCTGATTAAAACAAGGTCATCGTTGTCATGGAGGTCCTAGTTGTCGTGCAAGAGGGTCTATGACTAACGAGGTGTCGACTCGCAATATCTTAAAACAGCGTTGGTCGCGATGCTCATCTCGGCTAAGTAGACTGACTCTCTTAGTTTTAGCGTCTCTTGTAGATACATTTGCGCATGTCATTGTTTTATATGAGCCATTTTGCCTTAGGTGGTTCTGTGCACGATAGTTGCAGCAGATGCGGTGCTCGTTGACTGCTATCACGACATCAACTTTGATTGTCATTTACTTTTTGCATTTTGTATTGTGCACGCTTGACATGATTAGTCAAGTTTACATGATAGACAGTCATGGTCATGTGTATCAAGAGATAAGCGGCGTGCCTGCTCGCCACGATAATTTTCTGCTCACTGGGTACTACAAGTACAGAAATGATTGGACTATTTGTTAGGAGATTCCGTCGCTACAAAACCAAATCCTTTGCTTGCTCGGCCTATACAGAAAGCCTCGTATATTTCATTTAGTTCATTCACGAATGTAAGAGGCACACCTCGCCAATCTGGCAATACTTAGCTAGTGCAAATTTTTCATTAGCTTGTATATAATCGCTCCACAAGATGATACTTGACCGTCTAGTTGTGATGACACGGTCGGAGTCAGTTCATTGTAAGCGAAAATCGATCAAATTTTGTCAGTCGGTGAAATCTTTAGCAGTTTTTCTTGACCGCCTTGGTGCGGATTGAGCTTGCCAATTCCGTACTTTGGCCAAAAGGTGATTGGTAAGCTCTCCTAAAAAAACCATTTAATGTCTCGTCAGATGAAGCTAGAAGTCCACTCAATTCACGGTGTCTTCCCAATTATTAGAAGATTTGCTCATGAAGGCGTACGGCTGAAGGTAAGGGTATTCTTCTACAAAATTGCCGTTTTTTCTATGAGCACCTTTTAATTGGCGCTGTGCCCACTTGATTAATATGTATCACCAGCAATTATGCTTCCGATAACGAGTCTGCTTAGCAGTTTGGCTCGTATGCATCTTATCGTCTTTGCAAAAGTCACGGTTACCTTTATATCCAAGGCACACGCCCCTTTCTGATGGAGCCGCATTCATTTGCCAACTGATAGAGTGGCTTTTCCGAAAATCGTCTCGATTCGCATACGTGTTACGTTGTCTTAGCATTAACGGTTGACTTGCTTCTAGATTTTTCTTGACTTAGCAGTTCTTGTCGGGTATTTGGATTTTACTTGGCGAGATTTAGAATCAATAGCTTGCGTCGTATACTTCATTTGACACGCCACAATAAATCAGCTTCTGTGTGTAGTACGTAGCTTTTTGTGCCTTGCTTAACCAGTCATTATTCTGGCCTTGGCTATTGTCTATGGCGTTTCGGGGAATTTTGAAGGGCGATTAGCTTGTTCTTTCATGCTTGATGCTGGGTCGACGCAACTCTCTGCGTACGACTCGTACGGTGTCTGTGCTGTCCATAAACACTCCCCACAACTAAAATACCTGGTGCTTGAAATTTTTCATGATTAAGTGCTTCAAGTCTGTTCTTTATCTTAAATTTTTGCCAATGTTGTGATCTGTGCAAATGTCTGGTCATCTTGTAACACCAATTTTCTTATTGGCTTGATGAAACAGTATTACCCTGCAGATCTAAGCAAAATACTATAAATGATGACCGAAAGCATAAACTGATTACGATTGATCTAGTACGCTAGACTAGACAACAAGATGTGCATAGTTGAAACATTTTTACTCTCATCAAGACGCTCAGAACTCGCCGTGGTGCGCAACATCACATGTCTGATTTTGATTCTATTGGTATCGCAACTAAGCTATTAATTAGGAGTCTGAAGTGCTTCCACCTTTGCATGGAACATGTTTTACCTGAGAGTCTGACTAACGTTCTTTATGCATCTACCCTGTAGCTTGAGTGTCTAATCGTCCGACTTCTTTGTGGGAGGAAGCTGTTTCGGTTCCCATGTAATAAAGCTTAAGGCAGCCTATCCTCCTAAGTGGATGAGCATTCAACCCGAACGTACGACTACCCTACACCCAAGTGAGTGTGTATCGTGGGTGGACTGGACGTTCCACTGACCAAAAGGCCCTGACGTGTGTAAGAAAGAATGCAAAATACGGGTATTTAGCTACCATCATCCCGCGCTAGAGCCCAGCGTGTGCATATCGGTAGTTTAATTTCAAGTATGCCCCGCGTGTCACATCACTAAGTGACAAAGGAGGCAGTCAAAGATGGACTCCATTCAAATTACTTCCAACCAAATTCAGAGTAGTGGTATACAGTAACGCTATTTATGCTCAAATATAGGTGTGGAGCCAAGTGCCTTTTCAGGTTGACAAGTCTACCAACATAAGTATTCTTGCTGCCATAGCTCCTGCATTCTGTGATGTAATCAATTATTACATCTAGAATAAGGAGGTGTCAGAGTGCTAGTATTTTTCTTAGTACCAATCCACAAGTGCCACTTTGTGTCCGTAATTGACTTGTGTTAGAATGAAAGCCTACAGCGATTGAAGCAGAGATGCCGGAGAGAAAGTGGATGAGAGCATGAACCTGGTTATTTACAGCATGTTGAGATGAATAATGATCAGATTGATATTTACGAAGCATGCTTATATGGGCTGCATTCGCCACGAACAGAAGCTAAGCACAAATCCCTCACACTCAAAGGAGTCCACCTCACCTTCGAAATATCAAGCTCTTAGATTCTGGGCATCAAGTATGGGAGCTTTTCAGAAGAATATAATGACTCGTGCTATCTGGCATGAGCACTGGAACCAAGAAATTACAATGTGTTGCTCTACAAAGGACTACTCGGTGCCCGCAGCATCTTTTTAGCACCAGAACCTCTCGACATAGCCGCGTATTAGCTTGCCAGCATGGCGCTTTATCACGAGCACTCGGGAGTAAGCGGCCAAAAAGGAAATAGACAGGCAGTGGCTTCTGCCTCCGCGAAAAATCCAAAGGAGTAGAAACGATCCAGGAGACGGCAAATTTCTATGTGAACTGAATGGGGCGTTTACAGGTCTGTTGTGCGAAAAATGGGAAACGAATAATTTTAAATAGGAGTAAAAGCAAACTACTTCTCAGTCGATGATTTAATTCGACTCAGATCGAAGAAATCGAAAATGACAAAAATTAACAAGCTGGTGAAAGTTGGCGGTATTGTGCACAAGGTGTTACCAGCAACAACAGCAGTACCACAGAAAATAATACTGGATTTCAGCAGATCAATAACCAGATGGACGCATCATTAGTAGGCCACTGTAGAAGCTGAGGAACTAAAAGTCTTGGATGCACACCACACGCACACAGTTAAGTGGTTCACGAATTCAAGATAATAAAGTTCATGTGGATCTATAGGTCGGAAACGGGCACGCCAAAGAAGAGAGACGACGCTCACGTACTTTGCTTTTATCTCAACTATTTGCGCGAAAGCGATGTTTATCCTCTCTATCAGTCGAAATGTCCGATTGTTGAGCATAGTGATGTGCGAAGAGCGGATGAGAAGGCGACTGTTGAATACGTGTGCAAATCTAAGTGCAGGTCTGTTAAGACATCGAGGTTAGCCAAAATAAAAAGCTGAACGAATTCTGAGTTAATGGCTAAGATCAACTCGCTGTAAATCTATCGCATTAAGTCGTATAGGTCTTACGAAGTCAATAATTGTCGGAAGCAGCTGGTCATAGTACTGTTGAAGATAGTTCCGACACAGTTCGTCTTTGTTCCGTGCATGCTCCTAAGAGCTGAAGGGGCTGGACTATAGATTGTTAGCATTTTGATAGGTACGAAGACTTATTTTATAGAGGTGATACAAAATTAACCTGAATGTAGCCGAACGGAAAAAAAGCTACGGCGTTCTCAAAGCTCGCTAAGATGCAAATTTAACTATCAAGCGACGACATTCTCATGGACTTGGAAATTCAAGCTACCGAATCTCACACGCTAGGACGAAGCGAATTCAAGCACAGGATGCTAGAAGCTACTCGGCCCAGTTAAATATCAGGTTCCTGACCACTTAGTTGCATAATTGAGTACGGGACGAAACGGGCAATCACATTTTTGACGAAACACTCGTATCTGTCGCCAGCTGCCCTAATTTAGATCATATAGGTGTCAAGCCGAACCTCACGGTGCCAGGTCGAGCCAAGAATTTTTCGTTACTGGGTCGAGCGGCTTGTCATTCGAACTCCACAGTCGCTTCGCGTCGATAGCGCAAGCCATCTAGACAACGCTCGACAAGAATGAGATGGCTGACAATTTATACCAATTAATACTAAAGCCGTCGGAGAAAACGTCAATACCAATTGTGATCAAAGTGATCAAGCGCCAACAGCGAAATATTGCAGCCTGCTGAAAAGTACGTAGGTACTAGATGCTCCACCCATCACGGAGCCGCAACTAGATTGGTATGGATGGCTCGCTGTACGAGAGAAAGGGTCATGTTTGCATACACGAAGTGATGTGCGGCACTCATGCGCCAATGCTTGATGACGGAAAGTTAAAGTTGTGGTCATTTTTGTCTGCACGACGACGGTCCTAGTTAGCCACTATAGTTGAGCTCTGTACTGGTCTGATTATCACTAGAGACCGTATGGTCGTCAGTGTTTCGTAGGTATATATATTGTCCGAACTGCAACAACGGACAGACTTGGGGCCATATTCAGTATTTCGCGTCCGCTGCAACCGGTAGTTTGAGACAATTCCAGCATCAAGCTCGCTAAAGTTCATTTGGAAGCTGTTGAGAAGAAAGTAAAAACCGAAGTGAATATAATATCTTGACCAACGAACGGCTACCATATGTAATTATTAGCTGTAACGTACTTGTAAATACTGTGAAGCCATTCACCTGTTCAACATGCATTCAGCGGTGTAATTTTAACACTCCCACTCACCGCTAATGCTGTGTGTCCTTTGTTGCTGACTTGGTCTTAATTCTGGTGGCTTCGCGCAATACTTAAGCATCTTGGCCCCAACTGCCTTCGTCAGCATATCTGCAAGCTGACTCTTCGTGTCTATATATTCGAACTTCAACAGTCCTTCTTGCACGTTCTCACGAATAAAGTGGTGCTTGATTGTCCACACTGCTTCGTCCTAGCATGGTATCCGCGTTATATGGCTAACGCAATAGCACCCTGGTTGTCTTCCCAGACCTGTGTGCCTTCAACTTGCTCGTGACCCATGTCCTTTAGCACTGCCCGCGTCCAAAAGAACTTCTTGTGTGCATGAACTGAGAGCCCATATACTCAGCTTCCGCTGAGCTCAGCGCAACTGTCCGCTGCGTACTTCGACTTAAATACGCTAATGCGCTTGCAATCATGACCATGATTCCCGAGATCGAGCGCGTCTGTCATCCGTGTTGCTGCCCAATCTGCATCCGAGTATGCCTTGACCGTAAACGCTTCCAGTTCCTCGGTAGACGATACCGATTTGAACGCGTGGTTTTCAGACACCGTACTACTCGAATTGCTGCGCTCCAAGTGTTGTAGTCCGGGGTTCTCCAGAAAACGTGATAGCTGCGTCACCACGTAAGCAATA
>MBPM02000099.1:51968-178487 GCA_001695595.3 Plasmopara viticola
TGATACACATGACCATGACTGTCTTTCATGTAAACTTGACTAATCATGTCAGGCGTGCACAATGTAGAACGCAAAAAGTTAATGACAATCAAAGTTGATGTCGTGATATTGATGTGATATTGATGTCGTGATAGCAGTCAAAGAGCACCGCATTGCTGCAACTATCGTGCACAGAACCACCTAAGACGAAATGGCTCATATAAAACAATGACATGTGCAAATGTATCTACAAGAGACGTATCAACTAAGAGAGTCATTCTACTTAGCCGAGATGGGCATCGCGACCAACGCTGCTTTAAGATATTGCGAGTCGACACCTCGTTAGTGACAGACCCTCTTGCACGACAACTAGGACCTCCATGACAACGATGACCTTGTGTTCACCAACACGAGGCACTGGGTGTTACTAAGCGTGGCAGGATGAGTTTTGTGCGCTGTATCTGCACCAGATCGCGCTATCTTACCGTACTTCGTGCCGATATCGTCGAAGCAACTCAGACTTAACTCATATGGCGTCTGCATCAAACAGGGTTTCTCTTTGTCAGCGGAAAAATGATATTGATTAGCTTACGATAAATAGATAAGTCTTGCTTAGGTTCCACATCGAAAATGACATGTGCATGGTTGCACTTCCCACTTTCGGTAGAAAATTGATTCAAACAAGAAGCAGAATATCGGGTTGTCTGCTGTCGGGGCTATCAGTGCCGCGGCTGATCTGAAAGTTTGGCTGACTCCCCCATTTGCTCAAAAAACCTGCCCACGACGCCTTGCTAAGGAGTGCAACCCCCAGTATTTGCATTTACCATGTTATTGATCTACGTTGCCACGTCATTGGACGGAACTTAAAAACCAAGTAAGGGATGTGAATATTATCCGATGCAAAGACGTGATATAGAGCAGATATGAGGGCTTGACAAGCGCGATACACAATTACCTTGTCAGTTTTGTCGAACACAAATTCAAGATTATATGTTGCTAGCACGAATGAGTCATAACCAGGTGCTTGTGCTTCGTGGTGTGGCTTAAGCAAAGCTGAACGGCAAAATGCAAGCAGATCATGACTGATGGTGCAATTAAGTGCCTGTCTAAATCTGTGAGTTCTTTTTGTAAGAAGATAGACATCTGATGCCAGGCAAACGAAGCTTTGATGCCGGAGGTAATGGCAAAGATGAAAAAGATCTCTTACCATAACTATAAAGAGATCTTGGTGCTGAAAACATGGCGCGTCAAGCCATGTCAAGCCGTTGTGTTTCTTGAGATTTCCTCTAAAAATCTTGATACCTTGGCACAAAAAAATATTAATTTCTAGTGGGAAGGACGCTTTGCCTGTGAGCTTTTCACTCGACAAAGCCACGAACGAATGATATTTAATGAGTAATTCTCAAGAAAGAGGTGCAAAGAGTCCGCCCGATGTGTTGGCGCCAAGAAATCGTCAAAGTGTAATCTAGCAAAGGATTTGAAAGATTAGTAGGTTGAACAAAATGCATTTTCATCTTGTCTACCTTTGCCGCTTGACAGAATCCCGATGACATTTGTAGCTGTGAGCATTACAGCACGTTTAGCTCGTTTGCTCGAAAAATCTGTAATTTCTTCGAAAACCTTTTGCTTGTGTTTACTCGAAATAACTTTCCTTCAATTCTCACTACTAAGATTTAAAAACGATAGCTCGCGATTGTAGCCGAGCACTCGCTTCGTCTTAGCAAGGATTTGTATACTAACGCAATCAAGTAAGGACAAAGAGATGAGATGTTCTTAGTGACAACGCTTTTTCTCTATTTCGTAAATGAACTCTATTCAACGTCATGAGATTGAATGGTATTATTCTTATGGTAGGCAAACTAGCGCTTGGTCCGTCAGCAATTTGCGGTCTTGACCAAGGTTAAAGCAAAGAGCACGTCAATGTGTAGGGTTGGGACTACAAAAAAGGATTAGCCGGGACTGCTCATGGAGGTCGTCATCTTTACGATAAAGTATAAACAAGTGAGGAATTTTATATGGCCACATTGATTTTTTATTAGCAGTACGCTGTTGGCTTTCGTTGATATTATCTACTAATCAAAACATCTAGTAGGGGCAGCCACTACATCGAGTATACTGATAAATAACGATTTCATTATTGTTTTGTCACAAGAGCCCTCGCAACCTAGACGTGGGCCAAACATGAATTTTTTTAGTGACTTCATCAACGGTTGGCTTCTTCACGACAATTTCGATAAGCTCAGTCTCTTTTTAGCTTATTCAAAAGGGTAAATGGCATTGTGAGGTAGCTCAAAGAACGTATCATAGTTAGTTGGTACCTCTTTGCTGCGATGCCCTGTTTATCTAAATAGGATGCTCAAGGAAGCAACAGTAAAGTCCATTTTGTACTTGATACAGCAATTTACAAGCTATGGAAATTTTTATCAGAATTCTTCATATACTCTTGGTGATTGAAAGACTGTATCCCCGAACATGGCTCCAACTCATTTCACAAAGACCTGTGAGATAAAGAAGTGTACAAATTTTTTGGAGTAGATATCAATGGCGATTTATCGTCTCAAAACTAAGAAGCGAAATTCTCGGAAGGTTTTTTGTATGCAAATTTATATTTTTGGTAAGACACCATTTAAATATCAGTATGAGATAACCTTTGCCAAGTTCGCGATTTATATAGATAAAACGACCACTTCGAAAAGTTTTGCAAACATATAAAGTGGGGAAGCAACAGGTGAGGTAAGCCGTTCAGTGATGTGACTGAGTGGTCAATGTACGCGAGGCATTTCTCAAAATGGGTCATGTACTGAGGTCCGCTCTGTGACAATTAGAACTACGAATTGACGTAAATTATCATTGACCGGCTAAAGCGTTTCATGCACGCCAAGCAGATAAACTATTAACGTGGTTTTGTATTGGACCTTTTGTACAGACCGGAACAAAATGGTATTTCTTTCTCATGCACGACATCGGAAAAAATCTACGCTTCTGAGTATTGATAAAATAGAATAATATGACATTTGAGTGGAATTCGCATCTGCAAAATGGAGATAGCACATTTAAAGCAACGTTTCTGCATGTCTTGACAGGAAAGTTGGGTCATCAACTGTGCCCGCAAATGAAAAGTCATGGCTTGTCAAAGAAGCAAATCGACCGGTCGGTTTCTAGGAACTCGTCTACTCGCAAGAAGCGGTGGTCGTGCGATATATCGTACTTTAAACACTACCATAATCGCGTCACGTGTGCAACGCTGAAATGAGAATGTCGCCCTTGTCTTTTTCGACGCGAAAAGCGGAAAGCAAAGTCTTGAGCGTAAATAGCTGCTAACAATATCACCAATAGCTCGTAGTCGGTTGTAGACGTCAGCAAACGCCGATCCATTTATAAAGCTGAGTACTTAGCCATTTTGTAGGCGAATTCTCACGACAAGATAGACACAATATCGTCGTCAACCTGGTGATAATCGCTTTCCAGTCCTTTTTTTCGAGGGCGACACTCTTTTACGCAAGAATAGAAATATACTCAAAATGTAGATTCTCGCTTAAAGTATTAAAATTCAGTGATGACGAACACGAAATATTTATTTGTCAAGAAAAACATGCTACTCCCAAGCTAGAGACGTCAGCTTGGTTAGAAAGGTAATCGTCACATACTTGCGTGCGAGTACGATCGCATGAGCTCCATTCAAGCTCGAATTACTTGCAAGCAGGGCTTCCAGCGATATCAGCAGTGGTCGAAACGCCAGCAATAACACTTACACCGTTGTAAGTCACAATTTCCTGTTCCTTTACCATTTTGACCGGACCACCGTCGTCTGAAACAGTCAAAAGACCGATGTGGTACTCGAAGTCGGCAGGAAGTTCCTTCGGGTACGAGTGAGTAGCCGTAAGTTCAAGGTCCTTTTCACCCTCGCTGATGTAAAACTCGATCTCATGACCGCCCGAGGGGCAGCCGAGAGGGCAACGCCAAAGTTGTACCACGTCCCGGGCACAAACTCGGTCTCCCATTTCGGGTCCCATGTACCATTGTTGAGGTAGATGAGCTTCGGGGGGCTAAGCGACGCATCCACGCGGATGTCGAAGTAGTGCAACTCGTCAAAGATCAATTGCCAGGCGTAATCGTTCAAAAAGGCTTCTTCCTTCTTGAAGCTGGTGCGAAAGTAGGTCGGGCCTTATTTACTGGTAGCGACAAACTGCACGAGCTCCGAACGACGTTTATCGATTTGGTCCTTGAAAATCGCATTTTCATCAGCACCAATATCAATGACGCCTCCGTCGCAATTGTAGCCCTCTGGTCGACCTTTCCGATCGATGGTGACATACTCGGCGACTGTGTGTGAAGTGTCGTTGCGCATGGTGAAAATGTGCGTCAAGTACTTGTCCGTGATCTTTTCAACGGTCAAGTCATCTGCACGACCGTCCCACGGAAGCGCCTGAACCTCCTCTGTACGGACCTCATACGAAAGCGGCAAATCATCTCTCTGTGCTTGGGCTAGAGTAGGTCGACGCGAGGGCCACTGTGCTCATGATTGCAGGATTGGAGACCATGACGTTCGGTGGGATGCTACTGTGCGTCGCTGGAGGCAGAAAGTAAAATGACCTGACTGAAAGAACTGTGAAATCGACATTGTTACTTACATGGAGAGGTGGAACATCCAACTACGAGACGAAGAGACACCTGTGCGGGTTTGCTAGATAAAAGCATTATATAGATCTTCACTGTACATTCGATCTTACGATGTGCCCAAAGAATGGACACCGAAAACAACTGCCGAGAAAGAGATGGGCTGTATCCTTGTAAAAAGATCAAGATTTTGTCACCGAGCAGATTTTGGGGTTTTGAGCTTAATAAAAAAGTAGTGCTACGACGATGCAGCTCAAAACATAGGGTTTTGTGTATATACTGATGCAACTAGAGCGCATTTTTTTTAAAAAAAAAGGAAATGCGTACTGTAGCTCTCGCTCCTACGACTATTTTGAATCGCGGCAGAAGCAAAAATGATAAGTATGTATTATGATCAAAAATCCAATCTTTTGCGTCGTTAAGGAGTAAATTTTCGGAGTAATCATCTGAATTGCTTATGACGACGGGCCGCCCTAAAGTTATATCGGCAAAAGGTTGTTTCCTGTCATTTTCTTTTCGTTAAACCATCTGACTGGATTCATCTCCGAAACATCAAGAAGGGTAGCCACTCCAATGAGTATACTTTAAAACGACATCTTATCGTTTTGTCACAAGACCTAGAAAAAGTAGTAATACGGACCGATAATGAGTTATTCAGCGACTTCATCAACTTTTGACTTCTCCACGACAGTTTCGATGAGTTGGTCTATTTTATAGCTAATCAAAAGTGTATGGCATGATAAGGTCGCTCTGAAAACGTTCCTTTTATTAAGCTTAGTACCTCTTCCTGGTAATATACAAAGAGGAGGCTTGAAGTAGAAAAATTTAAAGTTCCTTCCGTACATTTTGCAAGCCACGCTCTTGGTCATTAAACAGCTCCAACTCCGTTATCAAAGACATGCATAGTAAAAAAGTGTATAATAGAGCTGGAAATCGGCTCATCGTCTTAATCCTACTAGAGATAACTTTGGAAGGTTTATAGTTTGGACTCGATATATCAAGGCAGGCAAATTTATACTTTGTTAAGGCACGCCTTGGATTAAATTAGATACCACTGTGAGATAACCTTTGGCCAAATTCTGAACCTGAATTAGAAAAATGCACCCGTCCAAAAAGCTTTGCAAACATATCAACAGGGGAAACAACAGATTAGGTTCGCCGTTCAGTGAACGGCCAAGATACTCGAGCCATTTTCTAGGCAGGTTTAATTACCGAGGCACGCCGTCTTGTGTACAACTACGAGCTACAGTAAATCATTATTGAGCTTCCATGGCGATTCACGCACGCCAAGCAGATAAACGATTGACAAAGAACTATCACTACTTCTAGCTTGTATGTATACGTACGTATGCACGATAGCATGTATTTTTTTTGATGAAAAGTCTGCCCTCAATATTAAGACTATAAAGATGCGATAAAGTATGGAAATTTCGCTATTACACAACTTCGAAAAAAATTACTAGGTTGATAAGTAATGATAATGTATCGGTATGTGACATTATAAGTGGAATTCATGCAAAACTGGGTATCGAGAATCGTGGAAATTGTACAAATCGAACTTAATAGACAAACTATATCTTTTTATTTGCGGGAAAAGCTCACAACTAAGCCCTGATTTTAACTACAAGAGGTGAAAGTCCTGTGATCTATCGATTGCCTGCCCATATCATGGTCAAGAATTTAATAAGAAAGCTCACGCGAAGTATCACTTTGATACACGATACGGACTCGTTTTTTTGCATGATGGGAAGTCTGCATTCACCTTATGGCTTGAAGCTTCAAAGTACACAATGACAGATACATAAAAGTGTGGATGTCTTATGCTCTTACAAGTCAGAGAAACTGGGTAGGACAGGACCATTAGATTGATCCGTAGGTTTGCTTGGAAGAGCTCCGTTGCAAAAAGAGCTTCCAACGATTCCAACATCGGTCGAAACGCCAACAATAACACTTACACCATTGTAAGTAACAATTTCCTGTTCCTTTACCATTTTGACCGGACCACCGTCATCTGAAACAGTCAAAAGACCGATGTGGTACTCAAAGTCGGCAGGAAGTTCCTTCGGGTACGAGTGGGTAGCCGTAAGTTTAAGGTCCTTTTGACCCTCACTGATGTAAAAGTCGATCTTATGACCGCCCGAGGGGGCAGCCGAGAGGGCAACGCCAAAGTTGTACCACGTCCCGGGCACAAACTCGGTCTCCCATTTCGGGTCCCATGTACCATTGTTGAGGTAGATGAGCTTCGGGGGGCTAAGCGACGCATCCACGCGAATTTCGAAGTAGTGCAATTCGTCAAAGATTAATTGCCAGGCGTAATCGTTCAAAAAGGCTTCGTCCTTCTTGAAGCTGGTGCGAAAGTAGGTCGGGCCTTTCTTACTGGCAGCAACAAACTGCACGAGCTCCGAACGACGTTTGTCGATTTGGTCCTTGAAAATCGCATTTTCATCAGCACCAATATTAATGACGCCACCGTCGCAATTGTAGCTTTCTGGTCGACCTTTCTGATTGATGGTAACATACTCGGCGACTGTGTGTGAAGTGTCGTTGCGCATGGTGAAGATGTGCGTCAAGTACTTGTCCGTGATCTTTTCAACGGTCAAGTCATATGCACGACCGTCCCACGGAAGCGCTTGGATATCGTTTTGTGCTTGGGCTACAGAGTAGGTCGACGTGAGGGCCGCGGCGCTCAGGAGTGCAGAGAAGGAGACCATAATGTTCGATTGGGATGCTGTTGAGCGTCGCTGGAGGCAGAAAGTAAAATGACCTGACTGAGAAATTGTGTCGAGCCCACATTTTTACTTACACGGATAGGCGGTGCGTCCAAGTACGATGTAAAGAGAGCCCTCCGCGGCTTCACTGGGTTAAAGTACTTTTAAATAATGTTTTTCTTGTTTCTTCCTCGTACCAGATCATAAGATGTGCATAATGAATGAAGACCGTGAGCAACGACAAGAAAATGTTGAGAAGAAAGTAAAAACCGAAGTAAATGTAATTATCTTGACCAATGAACGGCTACCATATGTAATTACTAACTGTGACGTACTTGTAAATACTGGGAAGCCATCCACCTGTACAACATGCCTTCAGCGGTGTAATTTTAACACTCCCACTCACCGCTAATGCTGTGTGTCCTTTCTTGCTGACTTCGTCTTGATTCCGGTGGCTTCGCGCAGACACTTAAGCATCTTGGTCCCAACTGCCTTCGTCAGCATATCTGCAAGCTGACTCTTGATGTCGATATATTCGATCTTCAACAGTCCTTCTAGTACGTTCCTACGAATAAAGGGGTGCTTGATGTCCACATACTTCGTCCTAGCATGGTATCCGGCGTTGTTGGCCAACGTAATAGCCCCTTGGTTGTCCTCCCAAACTTGTGTGCCTTCAACTTGCTCGTGACCCATGTCCTTTAGCATTGCCCGCGTTCAAAGAACTTCTTGTGTGCATAACCTGAGAGCCATATACTCAGCTTCCGCTGAGCTCAGCGCAACTGTCCGCTGGAACTTCGACTTAAATACCACTGGTGCGCTTGCATTCATGACCATAATTCCCGAGACCAAGCGTCTGTCATCCGTGTTGCTGCCCCAATCTGCATCCGAGTATGCCTTGACCGTAACGCTTCCACTTCCTCGGTAGACGATACCGATTCGACACGTGATTTTCAGATACCGTACTACTCGAATTGCTGCGATCCAATGTTGAAGTGTTGGGTTCTCCAGAAAACGTGATAGCTGCGTCACCACGTAAGCAATATCAGGCCGAGTGCATGTCGTTATGTACATCAAGCATCCAATCAAAGAGCGATAAGGCTCGACCGTCCCTCTTCCGTTGTGGGTGACTGCTTTGACGACAGCTTCAATCCTAATACGCAAGTATTTTCAACACTCTTGGCATCGTGTTGACCGAATCGCTTGACCACGTCATCGATGTAGCGAGTCTGTTTGATCATCAATATTCCAGCTGACCTAACGTGATCAATTTCCATACCCAAAAAAATTCCGCCTGACCAAGCTCCTTCATCTTGAAAGCATTCTTGAGTACTCCCTTAACTTGATCTATTGCTTTGCTGCTTCTTGCTGCGATAATCATGTCATCCACATATAGTCCAACGTAAGCAAACACATTGATCTGCTCCGCAACTCTTGAAACAATTCCTGACGAAGACACGATGTATTGTCTTGTTCCAGGCACTCGCTGCTTGCTTCAGCCCGAAAATAGCCTTGTTTAGTTAACATATGTATCCTTGAGCATTGTCGACACCAAGCGGAACTTCCATAAAAACGTTGTCCGTCAACACGCTATTGAGAAAAGCCGTGTCGACGTCTAGCTGTTCCATTTGATAGCCACATTCAACACATACCGCGAGAATTATTCGGATCGAATTCATGTTGGCAACCGGGGAATACGTCTCGAAAAAGTCAACGTTATACTTCTGCTTGAAATCTTTCGCGACCAGTTGGGTCTTGTATCGCACGATAGCGCCATTCTGATCACGCTTCTTGGCAAATACCCATCGTGATCCAATTGTGCGTCCAATCTTCCCACGTGGCTGCAATGTCCATGTTTTATTTCTCTCCGTTAGAGCAAAGCTCAGCATCCATTGCTTCACGCAATTTATTGCATCGTTATTGCCACTGCTTGAGTACAAGTAATCGGTGAGTCCGTATCATCGTCAATATTTACGGTGGAGGCAAGCAAGGCTTCCGCAATTAGTCCATCTTCGTCAACCTCAACACGCTTTGGAGTCGGTGGGCCCTCAATGCCTTCCGTTGACTCGCCACCATCGGAGCCGTTTCTCAGCATTAGCGCTGGCTCACGTCTTATTTGTGTTCACTCCACATCAGGTCGAAACACCAAACGACCTTCTTGTTGCACTTGGGACTGTTGATGATACTCCGTTAGCTCAAGCCTTTTTTGTACAGGGCTCTCAGAAGGCATTAGCCGCTGTACAACGGCGCTTGGCGTACGATCCACATCATCCTTATCGATATCCTCGACTGTCTCTTCGACAGCTCCCATGGAATCGTCCGGAACTGACTGTCGATCCACTTGATGCTACATTGACTTCATCACCATCCTTAACTGCTTGAACAATTGTTTCCGGCTTAAGCTCTTGCGTGTCGTAGATGCCGCCCACCTCACGATCATCCAACTTTACAGAGCGGGTCACTTTAATCTTGGCATTCTCCAAGTCAAACACGCGATAGCCCTTGACAATCTCTGCATAGCCAAGAAACATACACTTGAAGCTCTTGGGTTCCAATTTGGTCTGTTTCACATCGTCAATATGAGCGTAGCCTTGCGAACCAAATACGTGCAGGTGATCCATTCTAGACTTCATCTTGAAAAATAGCTCATACGGCGTGATGTCAGGATGGACCGTATTGCTGGAGCGATAAATTAAATAAACCGCTGTATTTACAGCTTCCGCCCGCCATTCCGTCGTAACGCTCTTGTAGTGTAACATGCTGCGGGCTTTCTCCATAATTGTCCTGTTCATACGCTCCACCACTCCGTTCTGCTGCGGGCTGTATGGGACGGAGCGCTGGTGTATAATGCCGTTCACTTGGCATATTCTAGCCATTTTCTTGTTTACGAACTCGGTTCCGTTGTCGGATCGCAAACATCTTAGTCGTGCACCCCACTGGTTTTCGTATAATGTCAGAAACCCCTTGAACTTGCCAGCCACTTCACTCTTGCTCTTGATCAAAAAAAAAATGCAACATATCGTGAAAATTTATCCACAAAAGTAAGAATGTATTTGGCACCACCCTTCGAGATAGTTCTCATTGGCCCCATGACATCTGTGTGAACACGCTCCAGCACACGTGTCGTCTTTGTCATTGAACGAGACGGAAACACCGTGACCGTTTATTATTCACACAATATTTCCACACTTTGCTTGACAATTGGGATACCATTAGTTAATCGCTGTGTCCTGATCAGCGCATCCTTGCTGGGGTGCTCCATGCGTGCATGCCAAAGCCCCCACTGATTGTCAGCCCCGGTATATTCAACGAGACATGCTTCTTCTTGTTCACAGTCAAGAAAATACGACTTTCCAACTTTTGTGCCCAACGCAATTGCTTGCTTCTTATTCCAAATGACAAAGGACGAACGCAAAAATTCCACACTCATGCCACGCTCTGCCAGCTTGCCAACTGATAGCAACCTTCTGTCGAGTCCGGGAATGTGCAGAACTTTAGCCATGCAAATGCCCATTCCGTTCAAACCAGTCAATGTTACCGTGCCGGCTCCTTTGACAAGGAACTTCTTCCTGTCTGCAATCGTAACTTCGATGCTAGCTTTTAGGCCCCTGTAATCAAACAAATCCTTGTTGTGTGGGGTCATGTGGGAAGTTGCTCTACTGTCAATCATCCATCGTGATGACTTCCCTTCACCAACAGAAACCACCGTGTCGTCGCTGTTGAATCTTTTTTCGGCAGGGCAGTTCCGCTTCATGTGTCCAAACTGGTCACAAATGAAGCTTTTGCCCTTGTATCCGCCGTTATTGCGTGGAGGACCACCCTTTCGTCCATCGTCCCGTCCACCTTTAAATTTTCTAGCATTTTCATTTACTCGAAACGCTTTCTCTGTCGCTTCTTTCCTCTGCAGCTTCTCTGACTCTTTGAGCAGCTTCTCCTTAACTTCTATCAACGAAATGTCCCTTGCATTTTCTACAATCGACGAAATCGAGTCGTACTCCGAAGGAAGACTGCTGAGAAGTACCACCAGTTGGCGTGACTCATCTATTTGCTCTCCCGTTGTCTGTAGTCCCACTACTAGCTCGTCAAAAGAGTTCAGATGCTCTGCCATGCTTGTTCCACTTTCACTCTCGAAATCATGTAGTCGACGAGTCATCACAACACGATTGTGAAGAGTCGAGCGATTGTAGAAATCGCGGAGGGTTCCCCACGCCTCCATAGCACACGTAGCCGACCGAATCTTGGTCTGGTGCTGGATCTCAACGCCTTGAGCAATGATGCCTAGCACCTTGGCATCATTAACAAGCCACGCCTCCGTGATGTCCTTTCTTCCTTGACGGCCATGATGTGTCCCAGAAGACCCTTCCGCGCCAGGGTCATCCTCATGTTGAACTTCCAGTGGTAATAGTTACCACTTTCTAGGAGGACTTCGGTGCGCTTGTTCATATTGGGCGAGAACGTTGCTTGAGAAGGAAGGCTTGTTGCGGCTGTTAACTTGTTAAGTAGAAAGTAAGAACCGAAGTGAATATATTTATCTTGACCAATGAACGGCTACCATATGTAATTACTGACTGTATCGTACTTGTAAATACGGTGAAGCCATTCACCTGTTCAGCATGCATTCAGCGGTGTACTTTTAATAACACTGAACGGAGCGTTTACGGACCAGTATTGTATTGTATTGTATTACGTTATCGCGTTGCCAAGTTCTGCACGTGCTAGGCTCAGTCTGGCTAGATCACGGCATAGAGTGGTGTCCGCATACGTCGAGTCTCGTTCGGCGGGCAGTGCAGCCAGCACCGGGGTCGTGAGGGTCTTCCATTGTTTTGTTTATCTCTGACTTGGTAAGAGCCCAGGTGGCGCCCGGTGCTGGAGACCGTCGCGTCGAGGGTGAGACTCGTTAGAGTCCTGCAGATGCCCGAGAGCACCTGCCCGAAGCGCGCGAGCATTTAGCCCCCGCGCTCGGAAGGAGGGCGTCACCCCAACCTTTTCCGTAATTACGGACCAGTGTTGTGTGTAAAATGGGATTGCATAGATTCGAATAAGAAGTGAAAGCTGATTATTACTCAGTCGATGATTTAAATTTAAGTTATCAAATTTGACAAGATGGTAAAAGCTTTCGGTATTGGTGCACGAGAAGTCGCCAGCAAAAAACAGCGGTATCAGAGAATATAATACTGGATAGCATAACTATAACAAGATGCGACGCGGCATTAGTAAGCCACTGCAGAAGCTGAAGGATGCAGATCACGCGAACACAGTTCAGTGGTCCACCGGCTTTAAGATTATAAAATTCATGTGGATATATGGGGCGGAAACGGGCACGTCAATGAAGAGAGATGGCGCTCACGTTCTCTGCTGTCATCTCAAATATAAGCGCGAGAGAGACTTTTATCCTCTTTATCAGTCAAAAATTCCTTAAAAAGCACAGTAATGTGAGAAGTGCGGCTGTGTAGGCGACTTTCGAAGACGTGGGCCAATTTCAAATAAAAAACTTCTGAGACATCAAGGTTCGCAAAATAAAAGCTGAACGAACCCTAAGTTTACGGCTAAAAAATCAACTTGGGGTTAGCTCGCGCAGAGGCTGTATAGGTCTAACGAAGTTAGGTGTTGTTGTAAGCAGCTACTGATGATAGTACTAATAAAAATAGGCTCGACACAATTCGTCTCCGTTCCGCGCATGTTCCTAAGAGCTCAAGAAGCAAGACCTTAGGTTTGATGATATTTTATATCGAGATGGGCACTTGTTTTGAAGAGGCGAAAGAAGCTGGACATGAAGTGACCCGAATGGAGAAAAGTTACAGCGTTTCCAAAGCATGCTAAAATGCAATTGAAGTATCGAGTGACGACATTCTCATGGACTTGTAGATTCAAGCTACCGTTACTTACACGCTAGGACGAAGCAATTTCTGCGAAGGATTCTAGAAGCTATTTGACCCCTTTTTTATACCAGATTCCTGACCGATTAGCTTACGCATAATTAGGTCAGGGTTGATAAAACGGTCACAGTTTTGGACAACTACTCGTATCTATTGCCGGCTGGATCCTTTGAGTATCGGGCCAAGAACTTTAGGTCAAACCAATAACTTTCCAGCCCTGGTTAGGCGCCTAGTCACTCAAAGCCCAGAGCCGTTTCGCATTGAATTAGAGCAGATCATCTAGGCAGTGCTCGACAAGGATGAGATGGCTGAGGTTAACACCAATTGTACTCAAAGCCGTCAAGCGTCAACCGCGATAAAATTCAGCCTGCTCAATTACATAAAAACTAGACGCTCCGACCATCAGGAGCCCGAATTGTGTGCTAGCAGATTGATATGGGTAGCACGCTGTACGAGGACGAGGGTAATATTTGCAAACCACAAAGAGACGTGACGAACTCATTCTCCAATGCTTGATGTATAACGTTCGCCAAGCGAGAATTTTTTTTAGTCTAGTACGGTCAGCACGACGACGGTCCTAGTTTGCCACTACAATTAGGGCTCTATACTGGACCGCATAGTTTCCAGTTCTTCGTACTTAGATTGATTGCACTGCAAAAACGGACAGACGCGGTCACATCCAGGGTTCGTGTCCGCTGCAATCGGTAGTTTAAGACAACCTCGGAATCAAGCTCGTTGATCTGCATACGGAGGCAATGCCTGCAGAAGCTAGGTGACACCATTAGCGCCAAGCCCTTTCAATAACACAAAATCAAAAGCCGGAAGGGGCTAATACAAAAGAGATTCATTACCGAGCGTGAGTCTCATCGAATAGATTTTTCTCAGTCAAGAAGTCTGCGCTAAAGGTCGTCAAAAGTGCGAGCCATTTTAGGCAAAAGATCGATAGACTATCCATAATACAACCTCTGCTGCGTTTTAGTATTTTTAATCGAATTAGACGTGATACACGTATTGCTGCTACAAAATATACACTATAGCATGTGTGTTTTAAGGCATCATTTGGTACGGTAAAAATAGTATAGCTGAACAAGGTTTAGATCAGGTTCCGTTTTATATACTATTATATATTTGGACACCATTCGGTCGGGTTTTCTGTTTAACTCTTACCGCTCTCAAGGGTCGGCTTGCTCAATGAGGAAGTTGCGAGGTCTAAGTAAAAAGTACGTCAAAATTTAGGGTCGAGACGACAAAAAAAATGACTCTACAAAGTTATATTATTTACCATTTTAGACCACCTTACGTTTTATTGGTAGCAGCTAAGTGGCTATCACTACGTTTCTTCACTTTTTCTATGATTGGACTTATCTTCGAAAGACCTAGTAGGGTAGCCACAGAAAATAAGGAAAAGCAATACCATCAACAACCTACTTCCCTACTGGGGCTTTTACAAAACGTCGTTCCATAAACGATTTTAATCACCTTGAGCAACAAAGTCTCTATTGTGCAACACACCAAATGCACAATTTAGGAAATTTTTACGCCTCTTTAGGACGCACTTGAACTCAAGACAAACAATTGATCACGGTAAGCTGCTTCAAGTGCACTTTTTAGGCGGATCAGCACATTCTACGTTTTAACTTGTAAAATAGAAGGTATAATGTAGAGCGCACATAATTAGTTTATGCCTTTTATGGATTTGAGGCTCAAAATTCAGCAATGACGAACACGAAAATTTATCTGTTAGAAAAAACATGCTACTACCAGGCTAGAGACGTCAGATGGTAAATAAGGTATAATGACGCATACTTGCGTGCAAGTACGATCGCATGAGCTCCATTTTACGCTCGCGTTACTTGCAAGCAGGGCTTCCAGCGATATCAGCAGTGGTCGAGACGCCAGCAGTAACACTTACACCGTTGTAAGTCACAATTTCTTGTTCCTTTACCATTTCAACCGGACTACCGTCGTCTGAAACAGTCAATAGACCGATGTGGTACTCGAAGTCAGCAGGAAGTTCCCTCGGGTACGAGTGGGTGGCCGTAAGTTTAAGGTCCTTTTCACCCTCGCTGACGTAAAACTCGATCTTATGACCGCCTGAAGGGGCAGCCGAGAGGGCAACGCCAAAGTTGTACCACGTACCGGGCACAAACTTGGTCTCCCATTTCGGGTCCCATGTACCATTGTTGAGGTAGATGAGCTTCGGGGAACTAAGCGACGCATCCACGCGGATTTCGAAGAAGTGCAATTTGTCAAAGATCAATTGCCAGGCGTAATCGTTCAAGAAGGCTTCGTCCTTCTTGAAGCTGGTGCGAAAGTAGGACGGGCCTTTCTGACTGGTAGCGACAAACTGCACGAGCTCCGAACGACGTTTGTCTAATTGGTCCTGGAAAATCGCATTTTCATCAGCACCAATATTAATGACGCCCTCGTCGCAATTGTAGCCCTCTGGTCGACCTTTCTGGTCGATGGTGACATACTCGGCGACTGTGTGTGAAGGGTCGTTGCGCATGGTGAAGATGTCCGTCGAGTACTTGTCCGTGATCTTTTCAACGGTCAAGTCATCTGCACGACCGTCCCATGGAAGTGCCTGAATCTCCTCTAAACGGACCTCATACGAAAGCGGCAAATCATCTCTCTGTGCTTGGGCTACAGAGTAGGTCGACGTGAGGGCTGCGGCGCTCAGGAGTGCAGAGAAGGAGACCATAACGCTCGGTTGGGATGCTGCTGTGCGTAGCTGGAGGTAGAAAGTAAAATGACCTGACTAATAAATTGTGTCGAGCCAACATTGTTACTTACACGGATAGGCGGTACGTCCAAGTACGATGCAAAAAATGCCCTCCGCGGCTCCACTGGGTAAAGGTGCTCTGTAATCATGTTTATCTTGTTTCTTCCTCGTACAACAGATCATAAGATATGCAATGAATGAAGACCGTGAGCAACAGACAAGAAAAAGACAGGTTGTATCGTTCTTTATGAAATAGTCTTAAAGCTTTGCAATCGAGCGAATACAGGGTCTTTGAGCTTATAATGGAAAGCACCACTTACGCGTGCGTGTAGGTGTCGCAACGAAAGAAAAGTGTCTGCAGCGGGTAGACGTTTATCATTCGCCATTAAGGAATAGTGTCTGCAGCGGATAGACGTTCAATCAACGTTTAAATGCTGCGACACTTATGGATGTCCCCAGCTATGCCATGCCGTTAGGACAGTCCAGTCTTATATCGTGCACAACGTTGCCTCCAGAGTTGCGAAATCGAAGCGCTCTTCATCGCATTTTTTAGAAAAATTCCCTGATACCACTCTATATATTTATTATAAAAATGGATTTAAAATATAGTAGCAGCCGATATTTTTGCACATGTATGTAAATACAACACGAAAAGAATATAAAAAAGCGACAAAATGTATGTTAAGAAAAAAATTATATTTATTCAAATCTTCAGATTTTACCTCTTCATTTTCGTGCATAAATGCAAAGTGCTACCAACCTTGGCATTCTGTTTATTGGAAGGCGTGCTACTATTGTTACCTATGCATACAGCACACTGATGGGTATAGTGGTTGCCTACGAGGTTTTTTGGAGATAAGTCGACTAAAAAGTTCAATGACAGCCAATTGGCTATGAGTCTTGGGTATGCTCTACAAGGCAATCTTAATTTGTCTCTAAACCCTACAATTTGACGTGCTGTTTGTTTAAAGCTTAGTTAACCAAAAGCGACGAAAGTTCATTCATGACTAAGTCAATTTTACAGTAAATTTGATCGAATGTTCTTCACTAATGAAATATCGCAGATTAGAAGAAACGACACCCGATCCGTAAACCTTGAGTTCAGAAGCTGCGAGTTGTACACGTCAGTTTAGCTGAAATTTCTCATGTTGGTGTGCATACCTAGAGCGCATTTCTCGAAAAAATGCCGGATTTCTTCAAGCGACGAAAAATGCTTGCTGTTGCTATCGCTTGTACAAAGACATCTTTTTTTCTTAGCTCGTGAATAAACGCACACGCGTTTCCTTTGAGCTTTTATTCTGTCACTTTTAAAATTCTTTCCGTGTAAGAAATAATTCACATGTACATGTGACGTTGTTACTAAGGATATGAGTTATCCTGAATTTCGCTCTGCATACTTCGAGAAACAATGATCGAAGTTGAAATTGGCTGTCTGCATGGAAGTTCGATTTGGATTAGCTCTCAACAAGTATCGAGAAAAAGGCTGACTACAGGAGGGTCGGATTCTACGCGCGTCAAACATACCGTTGGAATAGGCCCAACTGCAACATTTTACAAGGTTGCAAACGATTCGTAAGACTTGACCGGTTTAACGGCCATGACATCATTTATCGTGCCGTCTGACGATGCGACATTTATATATTGTCTGCAGCGAATAGACGGGCCATCCCTATCTGTGAGTTTTATGGCTCAATGCAGAGGTGCACCTTTTTCGATGCTAAAAGCTTTTCGCGGACTGTTTAACAGCAATCGGCTTATGTTACACGATAACACTTGCTGTCAAAGCCAAATTGTGCTTGCCTTCACTACCTTTTACGCTCAAATAACTTTGACTCTGTGCTAGGCTCGATTAGGAAGCTTTTGATCTTTTCCTACAACTTTACAATCTGTCTTTTTCTTATCAATGTTTACGCTCTTCATGCATCGTGCACATCTTGGGACCTGGCGTACACATTAGAAACGAAAGAAACGCACTTTACCAATTGATTCACCTCTGCGATCGAGCTTGAAGGTCCCGCCCGGTCTCACCTCCAAGAATTTCAGTCAAATCATTTCAAGTTCTGCCTCCAGTGACGCATATCAGCATCTCTCGTCGGTTTGTGCTTACACCCGATGCGAATATAAAACAATATATTCAGTGCTTCTATGGTCAGTGATTGCTCTCACAACTTATTAGTAGAGATTGATGACCGCAAGGACATTGTAATTTACACAATAATAATAATAATTTTGATTGGCATGTGGCCTGTATAATAAAGGACAGAATCTACAAAGCCTAGAGCATATCGTTTTCATGGAAGAAATCAAGGAGTTACAACGCTATTAGTTGGTTAATCCCATCAGAGTGATACCAAAGAAGTCGTTCACAGTCTCTTCACATACATATTGTAGAATACTTACAAAACTTTGGGACACGACGAGCACGACAAGTTATCTCACGTGCATCCTAAAGGCGCGTACATGCATAGAAAAGCGCTTGCGACATCTAGTCCTTAAACAACGAAATAGTGAGTCGATGTTTCAGTTGTACAAGTGCACGCGAGCGTACGTCCAAGTACGAACCCTTTTCACATTTTTAAGCGAGAGACAACGGCTGGTGTATTTGTTAACATTGGCAGTGCACGTGACACGCACTTATGACGTATATGAGTCGGCCGAAAACTCACTTAAACAGCCGAGATCTGTCACTTACTGCTTAGCCGAACATTCTCAGCAACTGCAACAAATCCGACCAACAACCCTAAAAAGCGTAGTAAAGTGATTAGGACCAAAAACGACTTTCACTACCACTGTCATCAATTAATGGCTTCTTATGGCAATCTGTATGGGCTGGTCTCGCTTCAGATTAGACAAAAGGGTATTGGCATGATAGGGACACTCAATGAACGCAATCTTCGCTGCGCTATACTTCAAATTGCTAAATTATAATCTTCTTTCGTACTTCATTCGGTAATCTGCGCAAAAAAATCTTGGAAAGGCAGAAATCGGATTAAGGTGAATATCAATGAGATAAGAAAGAAAATTTGCCCTTAATGAAACCTTCGAAAAGCTTGGCAACCAGATAAAATAAAAATCACAACAGGTAAGGTCACCATTCAGTGAAGTGGCTTAGTGACGAAGATATAAAAGAGGACCAAAGGCATTCCAAAGGATTTTTTTAGGTCATTCGCCGAGGCACGATACATCATAATCGCATCTACAACTACTAGTTAAAAGCCAACTATTGTTGGGCTGCTAGCTTTCTACGCACGTCAAGCAAATTAAATGATCGACAACGCTCTACCCGGGACTAAAAATTGAGAAGTAGCTGCTTTTCGGAAGTCACATTTTCTTGCAAAGAGTATTCTATCACACGACTTTCCTAATGTATTCCCAAAATAGTGGCTTATATTGCTGAGGGGTATCTAGGCGGCTGCAAATTGAAGATAGTAGGTTAAAGTATGCATACGGATTTCCAAAAGCAAAGCAGGGTTACTAATATTGTGTGACAAATGCAAGGTCTTAATATTAATCGATATAATGTATCTAAAAGCCTTTCAGACTTTGGTACCAAGTAATTCTCGCGCAAGTATGATTTTTGATGCAAAGGTGTCAATAATTAGATTTGTTGTGTATAGCGCTAAAATAACAACGTCGCTTTTAGACAAGTATATCATTGCAAACTCACATGCAAGAAGGAATTCCGACAATCCCAGCGTCAGTCGAATCGTCAGTTGATACAGCTATAACGTCGAAAGACACAATGTCCTCTTTCTTTTCATTTCGTCCGGACCACCGTCGTCTGAAACAGTCAATAGACCGATGTGGAACTCGAGTTCGGCAGGAAGGTCTCCTTTGCACGAGTGAATGGTCATAAGGACAAGATTCTTTTCGCCCTCGCTCATGTATTATTCGAGCTCATGACGTTTGCCTGAGGGGGCAGCCGAAATGGCAATGCCAATAATGTACCATTTACCGGGCACAAACTCGGTCTGCCACTTCGGGTCCCACGAACCATTGTTGTTGTAGATGATCACAGGAGGGCTGAGCGCCGCACCACGCGAATATCGAAGAAGTGCAACTCGTCGGAGATCATCTGCCATGTGTATTTGTTCAAAAGGTCTTCCTTCTTCTGGTGCGAAACAAGGTTTTGCCGTTTTTTTTGGTGGCGACAAACTGCACGAGCTCTGAGCGACGAAAGTTAGTCTGCGCCTTGAAAATCGCCCTTCCATCCACACCAATATTTATGTCGCCCTCGTCACAGTTGTAGCCCTTTGGTCGACCTATCTGGTCAATGGTGACGTAACCGGCGACCGTTAGGGAAGGGTCGTTGCGCATGGTGAAGATGTGCGTCAAGTACTTGTCCGTGATCTTGTCGACATTCAGATTATTTGCACGACCGTCCCTCGGAAGTGCCTTAAAAATTTTTTTGGGCCTGGGCTATAGAGCAGGTCGACGCGAGGGCCATGGCGGTCATGATCGCGGAGATGGAGACCATGATGTTGAATCAGAGATGGGGATGCGTCACCTGGGGTGAATTGTCAAACGCTTTGACTGCAAGAAGTTTCAAGGCGACATTTGTTACTTGAAATGAGTGGTGGAATTGGGCAGCACTTTCAAGTAAGATATGCTTTCCAGGATAAAGGTGTAATAATCTACGCTTGACATAGTTCATGTCAAATCCCGAAAATGTGCACAATGTATGGGTACCGTACACATCAACAAGAATAGACGGGTTGTATAGTTGTGAGAAGGCTCGTAAGCTTTGTAATCAAGCAAGTGCGAAGTCCTTGAGCGTAAAAGATGGTTGATGCAAGCACCACATTGCCTTTGACACCAGCTATTAATGTTCGAGATAGTACAGCCTAGAGAAAGGAAAAACTGCACCATTGGATCTAGGCCAGCGCAACAAAGACTAGTGCCTGCGTTGAGTACACCGTCCGCTCGCTGTAGCCACTGTATTTGTCCCAACGCAAGATGGTGCAATAATTAGTCCAATGTTACGGTTTGTAGCTTGGAAAAGGTTGGGGTGACGCCCTCCTTCCAAGCGCAGGGGCTAAATGCTCGCGCGCTTTGGGCAGGTGCTCTCAGGCATTTGCAGGTCTCTAACGAGTCTCACCCTCGACGCGACGGTCTCCGGCACCGGGCGCCACCTGGGCTCTTACCAAGTCAGAGCTAAGCAAAATAATGGAAGCCCCTCACGACCTCGGTGCTGGCTGCATTGCCCGCCGAACGAGACTCGACGTATGCGGACACCACTCTATGCCGTGGACTAGCCAGACAAAGCCTAGCACGTGCATAACTTGGCAACGCAATAACGTAATACATTACATTGCATTACATGTTACAGTTTGTGTGCAACATACCACAGTGTTGCCGTCATGCCTTTACAGATTGCAAATTAAAATGTGGAGCGCCCTACGAGATTGATAAGCAGGCGTTATCATTGACCAATCCAAAGTCAACACTTTCCTCAGACTTTTTGTGCGACACCTGATGGGGACTATTTCTTTCAAAGTGTCTTGAGTATTCATTTTTCATTATGAAAAAAAGTTGTAACAACCGTATTTCTTTCTGCACACGTATAAATGTCAACTTAAGTGAAAGTCCTGCCAACCACGGCGAACTGCTCTTTCAAGACAAAGCAGTTTATTGCATCTTGTACTCACCGATGCATATGATAGAGTGGAAGGAGAAGTGGCTGCCCTTTCAAGTGGTTTAGGGAAGAGCGCAACTAGCTGATCCCAAAGAAATGGAAGCCAACACGCTACTGCTAAAGGTAGTTCGCAAAAGCCATTCGTATTTAAAATTAATGATTCTGTTGATAAGAAAGTAAAAACCGAAGTGAATATATTTATCTTGACTAATGAACGGCTACTATATGTAATTACTTACTGTAACGTCCTTGTGAATACTGTGAAGCCATTCACCTGTTCAACATGCATTCAGCGGTGTAATTTTAACACTCCCACTCACCGCTAATGCTGTGTGTCCTTTGTTGCTGACTTGGTCTTGATTCCGGTGGCTTCGCGCAGATGCTTAAGGCATCTTGGTCCTAACTGCCTTCGTCAGCATATCTGCAAGCTGACTCTTGGTGTCGATATATTCGGTCTTCAACAGTCCTTTTTGCACATTTTCACGAATAAAGTGGTGCTTGATGTCCACATGCTTCGTCCTAGCATGGTACCCGGTGGTATTGGCTAACGCAATAGCACCCTGGTTGTCTTCCCAAACCTGTGTGCCTCCAACTTGCTCGTGACCCATGTCCTTTAGCATTGCCCGCGTCCAATGAACTTCTTGTGTGCATGAACTGAAAGCCATATACTCAGCTTCCGCTGAGCTCGGCGCAACTGTCCGCTGGTACTTCGACTTAAATACCACTGGTGCGCTTGCAATCATGACCATAATTCTCGAGACCGAGCGTCTGTCATCCGTGTTGCTACCCCAATCTGCATCCGAGTATGCCTTGACCGTAACGCTTCCAGTTCCTCGGTAGACGATACCGATTTGACGCGTGGTCTTCAGATACCGTACTACTCGAATTGCTGCGATCCAATGTTGAAGTGTTGGGTTCTCCAGAAAACGTGATAGCTGCGTCACCACGTAAGCAATACCAGGCCGAGTGCATGTCGTTATGTACAGCAAGCATCCAATCAAAGAGCGGTAAGGCTCGGCCGTCCCTCTTCCGTTGTGGGTGACTGCTTTGACGACAGCTTCAATCCTGAAACGCAAGGGTTTTCAATACTCTTGGCATCTTGTTGACCGAATCGCTTGACCACGTCATCGATGTAGCGAGTCTGTTTGATCATCAATATTCCAGCTGACCTGTCGTGATCAATTTCGTACCCAAAATAAATTCCGCCTGACCAAGCTCCTTCATCTTGAAAGCATTCTTGAGTACTTCCTTTACTTGATTTAATTCTTTGCTGCTTCTTGCTGCGATAATTATGTCATCCACATATAGTCCAACGTAAGCAAAACCATTTTCAGTTCTCTTGACATAAACACATTGATCTGCTCCGCAACTCTTAAAGCCATTCCTGACAAAGACACGATGTATTGTCTTGTTCCAGGCACTCGCTGCTTGCTTAAGTCCATAAATAGCCTTGTTTAGTTGACATATGTATCCTTGAGCATTGTCGACACCAAGCGGAACTTCCATAAAAACGTTGTCCGTCAACACGCTATTGAGAAAAGCCGTGTCGACGTCCAGCTGTTCCATTTGATAGCCACATTCAACACATACCGCGAGAATTATTCGGATCGAATTCATGTCGGCAACTGGGTAATATGTCTCAAAAAAGTCAACGCCATACTTCTGCTTGACACCTTTACGACTAGTCGTGCCTTGTATCGCACGATAGCGCCATTCTGATCACGCTTTTTGGCAAATACTCATCGTGATCCAATTGCGCGTCCAATTTCCCCTCGTGGCTGCAATGTCCATGTTTTATTCTCTTCGTGAGAGCGAAGCTCAGCATCCATTGCTTCACGCAATTTTATTGCATCGTCACTTGCCACTGCTTGAGTATAAGTAGTCGGTGAGTCCGTATCATCGTCAATATTCACAGCGTAGGCAAGAAAGGCTTCCGCAATTAGTCCATCTTCGTCAATCCTAGCACGCTTTGGAGTCGGTGGGCCCTCACTGTCTTCTGTTGACTCTCCACCATCGGAATCGTTTCTTAGCATTAGCGCTGGCTCACGTCTTATTCGTGTTCACTCCACATCAAGTCGAAACAGCAAACGACCTTCTTGTTGCACTTGGGGCTGTTGATGATACTCCGTAAGCTCAAGCCTGTTTCGTACAGGGCTCTCAGAAGGCATTAGCCGCTGTACAACGGCGCTTGGCGTACAATTTACATCCTCCATATCGATATCCTGGACTGTCTCTTCGACAGCTCCCACGGAATCGTCCGGAACTGACTGTCGTTCCACTTGATGCTACATTGACTTCATCACCATCCTTCTTTACTTGATCAATTGGTTCCGGCTTAAACTCTTGCGTGTCGTAGATGCCGCCCACCTCACGCTCATCCAACTTTACAGAGCGGGTCACTTTATTCTTGGCATTTTCCAAGTCAAACACGCGATAGCCCTTGACATTCTCTGCATAGCCAAGAAACATACACTTGAAGCTCTTGGGTTCCAGTTTGGTCTGTTTCACATCGTCAATATGAGCGTAGCCTTGCGAACCAAGTACGTGCAGGTGATCCATTCGAGACTTCATCTTGAAAAATAGCTCATACGGCGTGATGTCAGGATGGACCGTATTGCTGGAGCGATAAATTAAATAAACCGCTGTATTTACAGCTTCCGCCCGCCATTCCGTCGAAACGCTGCGGGCTTTCTCCATTTTTGTCCTGTTCATACGCTCCACCACTCCGTTCTGCTGCGGGCTGTATGGGACGGAGCGCTGGTGTATAATGCCGTTCTCTTAGCATATTCCAGCCATTTTCTTGTTTACGAACTCGGTTCCGTTGTCGGATCGCAAACATCTTAGTCGTGCACCCCACTGGTTTTCGTATAATGTCAGAAATTCCATGAACTTGCCAGCCACTTCACTCTTGCTCTTGATCAGAAAAAGTGCAACATATCGTGAAAAGTCATCCACAAACGTGAGAATGTATTTGGCACCACTCTTCGAGATAATTCTCATTGGCCCCATGACATCTGTGTGAACACGCTCCAGCACACGAGTCGTCTTTGTCATTGAACAAGACGGAAACACCGTGACCGTCTATTATTCACACAATATTTCCACACTTTGCTTGACAATTGGGATACCATTAGTTAATAGCTGTGTCCAAATCAGCGCATCCTTGCTAGGGTGCTCCATGCGTGCATGCCAAAGCCCCCACTGATTGTCAGCCCCGGTATATTCAACGAGACATGCTTCTTCTTGCTCACAGTCAAGAAAATACGACTTTCCAACTTTTGTGCCCGACGCAATTGCTTGCTTCTTGTTCCAAATAACACAGGACGAACGCGAGAATTCCACACTCATGCCACGCTCTGCCAGCTTGCCAACTGACAGCAACCTTCTGTCGAGTCCGGGAATCTGCAGCACGTCAACCATGCGAATCCTCATTCCGTTCAAACCAATCAATTTTACCGTGCCGGCTCCTTTGACAAGCAACTTCTTCCCGTCAGCAATCGTAACTTCAATGCTAGCTTCTAGGCCCTTGTAATCAAACAAGTCCTTCCTGTGTGGGGTCATGTGGGAAGTTGCTCCACTGTCAATCAGCCATCGTGATGACTTCCCTTCACCAACCGCAAACACCGTGTCGTCGCTGTTGAATCTTTTGTCGGCCGGGCAGTTCCGCTTCATGTGTCCAAACTGGTCACAGTTGAAGCACTTGCCGTTGAACCCGCCGTTATTGCGTGGAGGACCACCCTTTCGCCCATTGTCCCGTCCACCTTTGATTCTTCTGGCAATTCCATTTCCATTTACGCGAAACGCTTTCTCTGTATCTTCTTTCCTCTGCAGCTTCTCCGACTCTTTGAGCAGCTTCTCCTTGACTTCTATCAACGAAATCTCCCTTGCATTTTCCACAATCGACGAAATCAAGTCGTACTCCGAAGGTAGACTGCTGAGAAGTACCACCAGCTGGCGTGACTCATCAATTTGCTCTCCCGTAGTCTGTAGTCCCACTACTAGTTCGTCAAAAAAGTCCAGATGCTCTGCCATGCTTGTTCCTCTTTCCATCTTGAAGTCATGTAGTCGACGAGTCATCACAACACGATTGTGAAGAGTCGAGCGATTGTGAAAATCGCGGAGGGTTCCCCACGCCTCCATAGCACGCGTAGCCGACCGAATCTTGGTCTGGTGCTGGATCTCAACGCCTTGAGCAATGATGCCTAGCGCCTTGGCATCATTAACCAGCCACGCCTCCGTGACGTCCTTCTCTTCCTTGACGGCCATGATGTGTCCCAGGAGACCCTTCCGCGCCAGGGTCATCCTCATGTTAAACTCCCAGTGGTAATAGTTACCACTTCCTAGGAGGACTTCGGTGCGCTTGTTCATATTGGGCGAGAACGTTGCTTGAGCTTGTTGCGGCTGTTAACCTGTTGAGAAGAAAGTCAAAACCGAAGTGAATATATTTATCTTGACCAATGAACGGCTACTATATGTAATTACTAATTGTAACGTCCTTGTAAATACTGTGAAGCCATTCACCTGTTCAACATGCATTCAGCGGTGTAATTTTAACAGATTCTGAAGAGGTTCGTGGCATTGACAGGTAAGACCGAGGTCAAAGCAAAAAGCACGTCAAAGAGTAGGCTCGAAACCACAGCGGTCCTCAGCTGTGGTTTCGAGCCTACTCTTTGACGTGCTTTTTGCTTTGACCTCGGTCTTACCTGCTAATGCTAATTAAAAAGGCTTTACTTGTAGAGCAACCTAATGACTGGATCAGTTGCACAGCAAATCGGGTCGAATTTGACTTCTGAAAATTCCACCGGCCTGTCATCTAATCTTCACCTGCGCAAATCACCCGCCGAAAATGATTTTCTCACAATCAAACATATGTTTCTAAAAATGAATTTCGAGTTGTTTTCGCCCAGCTTCTTTGTGAATTTCATGTACCACAACCATAATAACTCTTGCATGTATAGTGTGTCTCGTGTTTAATGGTTGCATCCTTATTTGTCCCACCAAAGTCGGCAAAAAGTCCAGTTCAATAGCCTTCGTCTATCCGTTTCCTTTTCGGTTACTTGATCTTGCGAGCCCGTTCATTGATGTCGATTCGACGAGCTCGCTCATGGCCTCATCAAGATGTTTCGATATTGAGTACATGACGCGTCGTAATCACCGAGCGATCCTCGCACTTGTATCTCCTTTTTTTCTGGTTATAGCTTAGAGTGATGGCCAAGTCTGTGTGCGCCTTGAGACATTTTATCAAGCCGAGTCAAAGCCTTGACCTTTTGTAGTTAGGGCGCCCTGCCTGCAAGCTTTCGAAGTAAAAAGTACTATTTTCGCATTACTATTCGTAGTAATTTTTAATTTAATACAGGAAATGATACCGGGCAGGCACTTTTCGCTAACGGGCAGGCACTGATGTTTATATGAATTAAATTGATTGGCATCTCTTCTCTGTGATTGGCTGGTGTATTAATTCTCAGTCGTGATATCAGTTCTCATATGCTACACCAATCTCAGATGCAACCTATCCCAAAACTACTTTTCGACGTTAAAACCGCGACTTTCCACGCAACTTTGACGTACTCTTGCGCAGTAACATCATCATGAGCACCCTTCTGTCAGTCGACGGACTTTGGGGTGTACCGATTTGTGCGCGAAGGGTGGGAGGTTGTGCTCTCCATGCTGTACCACGATTTTCCAGACAGTGCGCTCCTTATTGCTGTCGATTTTGAGCCGGAACAAACAGCCAGTGCTCTTACTTGGTCTGTTACGTTTACGGCTAGCTTCTGAGTTCCCAGCACCGATGGAGGCAGGGTTTTTGTGACATGTGCATACAAGAACAATGTTCTTGACGTCGTCTGTTGTTGGATCGTTGTTGTAGTAGTACAGTTGTTTGACCGACACAATAATCCCCTCATCTCCGAGCTCCGTGTTTATAACTTTGCGTGCGTCCTCGTGAGAGCTGAAGACACGCTGGCCGAGACTTTGCAGGGTGTTCATGGTGATGTTACTGCGGAAGAATACGTTAAAGTTGCGTGGAAAGTCGCGGTTCTAACGTCGAAAAAGTAGTTTTGGGATAAGTTGCATCTGAGATTGGTGTAGCATATGAGAACTGATATCACGACTGAGAATTAACCCACCAGCCAATCACAGAGAAGAGATGCCAATCAATTTAATTCATATAAACATCAGTACCTGCCCGTTAGCGAAAAGTGCCTGCCCGGTATCATTTCCCTTTAATATTTTGAAAGCTAAGCAATGTTTAAAAATCGCTTACCATTAAAAGCCCGTGTTGGTTTTGTACGCGTTGAAATTCTGATCGTACTTGACAAGCGACCCGACCCACACAAGTAAGCTTACGGCTGGCGGCAATGGTGCTCGAAGTGTTTATCAACAGAGTATTTTGGTCACAGAAATTATGCCAGACCCTATCGAACTAGCAGCGTTAACACTGTATTGTAAGTTATTGTAGGAGCAAAAAGGCTAATGTCGTCGCGGACCACACAATTCTGCAGATTTGTGGGTCTCTCTCTACGTTCGGAACGGACAGGTCAAGAAGGAAGTGACGGCTCAATTACTCTGCTACTATCCAAAGCTTGTGGCAATGACAGCGACTCAAGAGACCATTCGGCAATGATTGATGATTCTGAGTTGGAATGTGAGCCACATAGTGGAACTCAGAACTTGGTCCAATTTCCTCCATGAAAGACATTGAACCTACAATTATGGCTAGACCAAAACTCAGTCTGGCCAGATGAAGGCGAGCCAAAATTTCCGGTGAATCAACTACAGCGGCTGATTTTTCGTTTGCGCGCATTCTTCGGGCAAAACATTTGGTCTTTAGTACCGTTGCCACCCCGGCAGTAAAATTACGACGTTCACCTCCCTCCCAACGGGAATATTCGCCTCCTTACCACAATAAACTTTTACGAATAGCTTCGTCAAGGTTCGGAAGGACCCATTCCGCCGAACCAGAATATTCCTATTTGGAACACCACTATGGACCCACCTCAGTTTGTGGCGTCTTTTGTATTGGTCTCGAGGGTGAGCAAAGGAACATTGAACGGGGCCGTAAACCAAGGCAATGTTGGAGAACTAACCCTTTCTCAACTCAGTGCGGTCATTGAGAAGATCTTGGGAACTCTTACCGAAAATACTGACCCGGACATACTACTATCAAAGGTCCAAGCACAACCAAGCCTTCACCGAGTTATACTCGGTTCGAAGGTGGATGTCAATTTTCACCACCTTCAGTCAAGACCTTTCGGTCACGCGGTCATCCAAGAGACAGGCACACAAGCCTTCCCATCGTCAGCCGATGGGTCAAAGTATGGCCGTGTCTCAACACTTTACTCAAACCAGACCGGCTTTGACTTCCAGTCATTTTTGGGTCAATTGTGCCCAAAACAAACCTGATTCTGGCTAAAGTTAAAACTGCTTGAGGCCGACCCAGCCCTGTAAATTATTGCACCTAGCATCTATAAGGACTCAATTTTATTGAGTGCGGCTATCGGGAATCTAGCATCGGCACCGCCCCACCCTTAGTGTTTATTATGAAATTATTCGACTCTGGCCGTCATAATAAACTTTCCCTCGATGGAGAGAATTTTGGCCAAGCCTCTGCCCTTCAAGCTACGCAAAACGTTTGAGTGTCTGGGCAAGCAGGCCGCTTAAGTGGGCTCCAAGGTTTCCTTTACCCATTTAAGTACAATAGACTCTAGAGGGGAATTCAATTAACGCGAATGGTTTAAAAAGTGCATCACAACGAACCTAAATTTCTTCCCAAACGATCTCTTCATATTTGGAATTCAAGGAGCAATTCTACGGGTATCAAAAGCTTCAAACGAACCCACTTTCAGTTGAAAACATCTTCTCGGCTAATCTCCAGATTTTGGTCTCAAAATAGCATGAGCAATTTTACAGGCCAAGCTGGTGTCGTTTTATTATAAACACCCACTTGCCCTATCCGCAACCTTCGAGACGTTACGCGCCGACGCGTCACTTCTATGGATATCCTCTTCCGGTTACTTCAATCCGAGGCAATATTGACTCGACTATTACATACATACACGTACTTGACGCCCCGGTTTAACGAGCTGATTTTTCAACCTGTCGTCGTGGTTGTGGAGTTCTGTAAATTGCCCCACATTTTTTTTTGGTATTGCAATTTTACAACCCAAGCTTGGTCTGAATAGCTCAATGTTTCTTGAGGCTTTTTTCGGGCCACACTGGAATGGGAGTCAATTTTTTTTTAAATTTGAACTAAACGACCATGCCAGGTCACGCTACGGCTACAGTTTATTTGTTATTTACCACATTGTGCGAGTTTTGGTTTTTCGTTGCTTGTGGATGCACAGGAATGATATTTACTTTCATGAGTTTCGAGCCAACGTTATCGCTTGAGTCGAGGCTGTTATAGTGCTTCACATACAGCACTTCTATCAAAATTTATGATGCAAAAGTTTAAGACATTTTAGTGCCAGACTGCGGCAATTACTTGACTTGCAAACCAGACTGCAATCCACAGCAATTTACAGCACAATGAAAACTTAATACAGCTAAATAATCACGCTTCGGCACGATCTCTTTACGATGAAAACTAACCCGGAGCATTATACGCTGAACGTTACCTTGGACCCATTTTAGCAGCCCCCACAATTGAGTTCTATTCTAGCTGAGAGGATGACCCTATTAGCTCTTTTGCTAGAAAAGAAAGGGTTAAAAACAAAATACTGGGGCATTTGTGGCTTTGGGTTTTTTTAGTTTTTTTTCATGTAATTAGTCGTAGCCGATATGCTAATTGCGCCTGTTTGAGGTCACGGGTTACACCGATATACGTCGCATCTTACATACCGATTTGGTGGGTCTACTGTCAAGTTAGCGATCCTTGCGGCTTTCCGCCGACCAGTATCACCGTCTCACCTAATTTGCATTGGACTTCGACAAGGCGTAGTCTACCCCTTATTAGGACTTCTCTCTTATGGTTAGGTGCTGTAACGATTCTTTCACGACAGTGCCTTCGACATTTATTGCAAGCTATCAGCTTTTCGACCTCCCAATTGTAATCCCCCCAGATAGCATTACCTGTCAGTTTTCGACCACAATGGGATTCAATACTGACTTGGCACAGAGGTAGTAGAATTACTACACCACTTGACCCGTTATTCAAGTAATGGGTTTTGATTGCTTACTCTGGATGTGACTTAAAGCTTGTACCCTTGAGTTACAATTTTAGTCTACTTTAGAATAGGCAAAAGGCATAATTTAAAAAATATTAAAGGACGATTAGAAGGCTTGGAAAAGTGTGGAATGCTGAATTGATCGTGGCGAGCACGAGTAGTAAAGTATTAGAAACACATCTTTGGTCATGGAGATTAAGTGAAAAGATCGCGGCGTGGCTTTAAAATCCTCAGAGATGCGTATCGAGCGACGGCCTCCTAACGTTTTAACGGCTGAGCATTAAGGCAAGCGTTGACAAATATTGGCTTGCCAAGTCCAACTTCAACGCCTGTAGATCCCGACGACGATGAAATACTGCCCACCTATAATACGTAGATCTTTTGAGATCGATGATCACTAACCTTATGTTGCTCGCTAGCAAATTGCGCTGGGTGGCCCGTTGTTCAAGGACTAAGGTCATGTTTGCAAATCACAAAGTGACACGACGTACTCACGCCCTAATGACTGATGACCGAAAGCTCGCCAAGCGAGTGGTGAGATAATCAAGGGAAGCGCGTTTGAAGCTGCTCACCCGCACGACGACGATACCATTCTATCATCATGATGAGGGTCCTATACTGACAAGAAGACCGCGAGGGATTATATGGCCTTGAACAGTATCGTCGCATTGATACAAATACAGATAATGTCGACTGCTGGAGCGCTGATCCTTGTCGCTGCAAATAGAGACGTAGAGGTCCTCGGCATTGAATTTGCTGATAGGCTCACCCAATCCAAAAAATAATCGATCTCAGGCCCTAGAGCGCCGAAAGATGTTCGGTAAAAGAGGTACTACAAAGAGGTTCACGCTTAAGGATGCGTCTCGTCGGAAAAGTCATTTTATATTGGCGGTACTAAGAGTCTTCTGAAAGCATCAGAGTCAAGCATCGTCAAATTACAATTCAGTTAAGGCATTCTAAAACATGCTCTATTTCCAATCTTATCTCTGCTACGCTCCCCATAATCTGGGTGACATTCGTAGTAGCACGAGCTGTAGCCTGCATTTCATGTTTGCTGGACAATCCGTCGATTTCTCAAATATTCGTGCTCTATCTCTTGCTACTGCGTGATATGCACACCAACATTGCTGGGCTTCCGGTGATAGACGAACCCATGACCAGTGTCGAGGAGTCTACGCAAGAAATTGAGATTGCTGAGGTCGAATTAGTCCGCAATATTAATCTGGAGTGACCTTTGGCACTCGAAGATCGGATAGCAACTGAACAAGAGCTGCCCGATCACCACCCCCCCCCCCGCGGATAATTGAGGACAATCGTTTGATTTTCGTCCGGTCAGAGAGCGGTCAAGGCGTCCTTGTGAGCCGACTTAATTACTGAAAGACAACTTGGAGCTGGATGATAAAATAAGATTGGAAGAAAGTAAAGGATCGCCATCTCCGAAGCGCCCAAAATCGACAAATTTGAATTAATTGCAGAAGCAGTGTTGGCGTATACGGCAAAAATCGATGGGGCTTCTGACATTCCTAACACATATGCTGGAGCAATTGCAGGGGATGACGCAGTGGCACGGCGAGCAGCAATGACGACTAAACTAATACACATGAAAATAACGGCACTTGGTCCATTGCACCCCGCGGACCTCTCGTCTGATTAAATATCGATGGATTTTCGCCAAGAAGCGTGATGAGAACGGCCGTACAAAGCACGGCTTGTCGCAAAGGGGTTCAAACGAAAGAGCGGCGTGGATCTTTTTTAGACGTACTCCTTCGTAGCGAACATAAATTCGATTCGGGTCGTCTGCATCGCCGACAAATGTGAAATGAAACAGCTGGATGCAGACACTTCGTTGCTGAATAGTGAGCAAAGCGACCTAGTCTTGATGGAGATACCATCTGGAGTTTAGACTACTGGATAAATGTTTGTTTGCTGAATAAGGCGATCAACAAATTAAGACAAGCAGCTAGCGCCTGGGAAAGAGCGATTCATGGCGTCTCCGTCTCAATTAGTTTTAAGAGTTGTGGCGCGGATCAGTGCGTGTGTCGAAACTTTTATAAGAGCAGGCACATCTACGTGTGGACGATATGATAATTGCTGCCAAGACCCGCGCATAGATTCGTGAAGTCATAAATGCTTTTAAGAGTGCTTAAAAAATGGAGAGACTTAGTGACGCAAAATTTATCTGGGAGGTGGAAATTGATCACGACAAGAAAGCTGGAACGCTTATGATCAAGAAAACGCGTTACATTGACGATTCTACGCAACGATTCGGTCAGCAGAACGCCAAGATGACCGATAACCCATGAGCCTCCAATCCCAACCTTTTCAAAAAGGAATCGCCAGGAACTGATGCAGGAGGTGCTGAAATGCAATCCAAGCCATATCGCTCTTCCATCGACTGTCTCATGTACATAATAACATGTACGACACCGGACATATCCTACGTTGTTACGCAGATAACAATTTTCTTAAGATTCCTGTACTACAGCATCGACAAGCTGCGATTCGTTTATTAAGATACTCGAAGTCAACGCACCTGCGTAAAATTGTATATAATGGAGGACCAGCAACATAATAGTTGAAGCATTCGAGGACGCAGACTAGGAAAGTAACATCGACGACAGGCGATCTGTATCTGGCGTGATGGTTAAAATTAGTAATGGACCGTTGGTGTTCAAGTCGAAATTTCAGAGAACGGTGGCAATGATTTCAGCAAAAGCCAAGTATATGACACTAAGCTTGTGCACCCAGGAAGTTTTGTGGACACGCGCGATGTTAAAGAACTTGGGCAAAGATCAGAATCATGCAACGCAAGCCAGGGACGACAATGAGGTGGCAATGGCACTGACCCAGAATGCGAGATCCCAGAAAAAGCAATAAGCATGTCGACATCAAGCATCACTTTACGCGAGAAAACGTTCAATACAGAACGATCCAAATCGACTACGTCGACACAAAGCATCAGCTCGCGGACATGCTTATCAAGCCTCTCGGGACTAAGACGCTTAAGTTTTCATGCGAAAAGACACGCCTCAAAAAGCAAAATATAATTAACTCAACATTAGCAGTGAGTGGGAGTGTTGAGGTAATGTATACAATTACTATCATGGTTACGGATATCAATTTCGGACATAATGGTAGTCGTTAATTGGTCTTGATGAATAAGGTTGCTTGTAGAAGCATCTAGACTGATCTAGACAGATAGGCTTAGATGTAGCACATGGTAGCGAACTCGATACCAAAATATATTCACTTCGGTTTTTAAAAACAAACCAACCAAAAAAAAAATCGATATGTGACATTTAAGCAAGATGTATTGTATTGTATTGTATTACGTTATCGCGTTGCCAAGTTATGCACGTGCTAGGCTCTATGGCTTGTCCACGGCATAGAGTGGTGTCCGCATACGTCGAGTCTCGTTCGGCGGGCAGTGCAGCCAGCACCGAGGTCGTGAGGGTCTTCCATTATTTCGTTTATCTCTGACTTGGTAAGAGCCCAGGTGGCGCTCTGGTGCTGGAGACCGTCGCGTCGAGGCTGAGACTCGTTAGAGACCTGCAGATGCCCGAGAGCACCTGCCCGAAGCGCGCGAGCATTTAGAACCCGCGCTTGGAAGCAAGATGTTTTTTTTTAATAATTTGTTAATGGACATCCTGACAATGGATATTTCTATATTTAAAAGCTTTGTTTGAAAATGAAAAAGGTTTGGAATTGATAGCGCCAAGAGTGCCTGATTTGTCGGTGACCAATTTCTGAAAGTGCAAATTCGTCGTTTGCTCAAAATAACGTGCTTTGGTCGTCGTTGTCACGCAATATACACAAAAACATGCACGTTACGGGTCTGTACATTCAAGCAAAGTGAGTGAGACAAAGTTATAGAGATAAGGGGTGGCTCAAGCACGAAAAAGTTACTCTGCTACATTTCTTTATCGAACGCCATCCGATCAAGTTTGCAGTGAAATAAAGCAAGGTTAAAAAAAGAGCACGTCAGAGTGTAGAGCTGTCACAACAATAGGCTTGCTAGGAACGATTAATGTAGCCCTTTAACGTGATGTCTTTCTAGGGTGTCTTCTTGACTTTCTATCGGCAGCAGTTCGTCGACCGCCATGAATTCTCTTTGATTTGTCAATTTAGACTCATTTTCAAAATCTCAGAAAGAAATTATACACTCACCAGTATGTCATGTGCATCGATAGAAGGAACGAACGCTTATCTGGTTACTGTAAGATGATACAGAAGCGCGACAAGTATTCAAGGCGATGGTAAATGGCAATGGTGGGCAGAACCACAATGGGCGTCGAGACCGACGTTGACGGAATGCCAAGCATTCCATCTCTTTTAAGTCGGACGCAAAGGGCAACATGGTGGTAACGAGAAGGAGTCCAAGGGCCGATGCTATGAGTGCCAGGAAGTCGGCCACAAGAAACAAGATTGCCCGCGGCTGAAGGGCAACACCGGTGGTTCGGAGTTTGTGTTTTCTGCTATGACCACCGGTGGTGAACGATCGGCCACCTGGCCCCTTGATGGTGCTCGCACATGACCACAAATCTTAATGATTTTTCGGAGTACCGCCTCTTACAAAACCAATCGAGATCATGGTGGTAATTGGCCAGCAAATTGCCGCCATAGGTATGGGTACCGTACGAGTTAACTTTACCGGAGGCATGGGATGAAGTTGACGGATGTTCTCCACGCTCCAAAATTCAGCCGAAAGCTACTGTCGGATCCTGCACTCATGTCCAAATACCACGCTCTGCCGTTCAACAAGATCGGTGCCTCCATCTCGCTGAAGGGCAGTGTTGTCGTCCGAGTCCCTCGAATTGGGAAGCTGTACGCGTTTGAACTGAAGTACAGAACAGAAGGCAACGCGTATACGGCAGTTGATGGTAGTTCTGTGATAAGACCTACGAAGTAAACCATGTGCGCCTGGAGTACGTCTCCGATGCCAAGTTAAAGCTAGTTGCTCGCGCGTGCGATGATTTCCCCGTACGGCTTTGTTCGGATCGGATGGTGATGTTTGCGGTGGCTGTGCGCAAGAAAAAAATAATCACGAGCTCGTTCACGCACCAATCGGGAGGGAGATAAAGACAGGTCTCTCATTCGAGATTGTGCACACGGATGTGATGGGACCAATTACCGAAGTCCAAGGGTGGTGCGATTTACATCGTGGTCTTCGTGGACGACTGCAGCCGAGTGGTGTTCGTCAACTTCGTCAAGCAGAAGTCTCAAGTGTTCGATTGCTTCGAGGCATTTTGCACTCGAACAAAGGTGCAATACGGCTGCAAGGTGATGTGTGTTCGTAGTGACAACGGTTGTGAGTATACGAGCAAGCGCTTCGGCAACTTCTGTGCGTCCAAAGGTTCCATTCGCCAGACGAGTGCGCCATACAGCCCCCCGCAAAAAGGAATCGCTGAGCGTATAAACCGGACACTCGCTGATATGGCCCGATCGATGGTACACTACATGCAAGTGGATCGTTTGTGGTGGGCTGAAGCATTTCGGAGTGCAGCTTACATCGTCAACCGTATCCCGAACACTGAGCGACCGGATCAGTGCCCCCTCGGATTATTGACCCGAAAGCGCTAGTCACTCGAAGACCTCCGTGTATATGGTGCTCGTGACTACGTACATGTTGACAATCCAATCGTAGGCAAACTCGATCCTCGAGCTCACCGTTGCCTCTTCCTCGGATACGCTGATGATCCGAAAGCGAACCGCGTGTGGAACCACTACGACGAGCGCATCGTGATCTCGCAATCAGTGCATCTGGATGAGCGACCAACAGACACGACTTATGCCGTCAGTGATGACTTAAGTTGCCCTCCTTGGGTGGTTGGCAACAAAGATCGCGATGCGGTGATGTATATTCAGCCACCGCGACCAGTGAATGAGAACGACCATGGTGCAACTGCGGGTGTCGACGATGCCGCCGACGTCGAAATGGAAGAATTGCCCCCTACCGATGCTCAAGTCTCACCCGTTCCTACTGATGCTCTGGAAAGGGGGAGTAACAGCCAGTTGCAAGTTGTCCAGCGCATCAGTCCTGCTACTGCTCCCAAAAATTCACAGACGCAGCTCGCCCAGCGTCCTGATTGCGATATTGTCCCGCACTCACAATATCCAAGTCGATCGATTGATGGCCCTGCCATCATGGTCCAGAATCTTAACCCGAGCCGTGACCTCGTCCGTGCTGCCGCAAGTGGTCCGAGCACATTGTCAGTAATTGTCCCTCATGGTGTTGGTGTTGGTGTCGGCGTCGATGCATCAGAGAAACGCATAGTGTTCAGTGGTGGTTCCATTTGCCCTCGATCGAACTCGTACGAACAACCGCGTCTACTAACCGATGAAGATATGCCTTTGCATCTTGGCGGCGCTGAAAATGACGATGAGCCAGGACCAGAAACCAAGCGACCACGCCTGGACTAGTACGAAATTGCGTTGGCGGTGTCTGAGCTGCCTACATCATACAATGCCGCAACGGCGGCTCCTGCCGTTCCACAATGGAAGGAAGCTATTCGAGCTTAGATTTGATCGCATGTGCGAAACCACACGTGGGACATGGTGCGACGACCTCAAGGAAATAAGGTAATCGGATGCAAATGGGTATTCAAGAAGAAGTACGACGAGAATGGAGCGGTAAAGCGATTTAAGGCACGTCTGGTCGCTCGAGGTTTCCTCCAGACTCGCGGCATAGGCTATACTCACCAGTGGCAAGTATGAACACAATCCGAGTCTTTTTCGCATTGTGCTGCACTCAACGACTCATAATTCGTCAGTTTGACCTCGAGACCGCGTTTCTAAATGGCAAGCTTGACGAAACGGTGTTTATGAATCCCTCTGAAGGAGTGATTGTGGCGCCGGGATATGTTTGCAGACTCCGCCGCAGCCTCTATCGACTCGAGCAAGCTGCAGCTGTGTGGCACCGTACCATCCGCGACGTGCATAAGAGTCTCGGATACAAACAGTGTCGAGCTGATCCTTGTTTCTTCGTTCGACGAGATGACAATGACCCAATGGCCGCGGTTTTTGTGGTGCTCTACGTGGGCAATTTACTTGTTGGTTGCAAGACAGAGGAACAAGCGCGATTCGTGTGTAATGGTCATGCTGTACGTCGCCAATGCCACACGTCTCGACATTGGCATCGCGCTGTCGATCCTCTCTCAAAATTTCAATACGCCACGTGAGATGCATTGGAATGCTGCGGTACGTAAGCTTCGCCACCTTAAGGCCACTGCTTCGATCGGCATCCACTACACGGCTAAGGGCAACAATATCGCGACATACTGCGACGCGAACTGGAGCGGTGATAAGGAGACGCGACGTTCGAAGACTGGTGTGATGTTGAAGATGGCTGACGGTCCGATCATCTATACGAGCAAGCGTCAATCGACCATCGCGTTATCGTCTCTTGAAGCCGAGTGCATGGCTCTCGCACTTACCACTCATGAAGTACTGTGGCTGCGTTTTGACCCCGCCGAGTGCGTCGACGATCTACATGGAAAACCAGTCGGCGATTAGTATGGCAACCAACCACGGATACACCCCACGAGCCAAGCACATCGACCTCCGAGCTCACTTCGTCCGTGACCACGTCAAGAAGGTTAGCATCAAGGTGGAGTACGTACCATCGGAATCTCAGCTGGCGAAAATGTTAAAGAAGGCCATTCCGACGCCGCGCTTCGTGGAGCTTCGTGACGCATGCGGACTTGTGGGCTGCCAAGTTAAGGGAGAGTGTAACGACCTCTGATCGGGTTTCCCACAGTACGTGTCAACTTGGCATCAAAGAGTGTTGGTCATATTCTAGAACGTCGAGACAGAAGAACACGTGGCAACGCAAAATTTATAGCAGGTAGTTTGTTTTGTTCGTATGCATTTACTATCCATTTTGCACAGCGACGATCAAATTGTTAAAAAAGTGTCATTAATTTAAATTCAAAGTGTCTTCAAGTTATGAGCAAGTGCTGACTGAGCATTTGATTTGCAATACGCAGGCGAGCGCTGGCTTTAGGTGATAAGGCGCTCTGCATTTAATCATACAAATCGAGGGATAGCGGCAATTTTTTCATTGTGTTGCAAAAAATCGATAAGTCCGGACCTGATTAACGGCATACCATCTTTTATCACACCATCTGGCGCGCTGGAACATAGTGTCTGTAGCGGAAAGACGACCTACTACAATTCTTTTCTACGCGTGAGCTTTATGGCCTCGATGCAGCGGTACAGCATTTCTGACCTTTATCCACATTGTATAGTAGCTGTCAAATACGAATTGGTACTTGTCTGTCAATTCCAGGCGTAAAAGATAATCGAAAGAATATGGAGGTCTTTCCTTACATCTTATTTAGACGTTTCGCCCTGTCTCACCCTTCTCCGCTGTCACACATAGTTTAAGCAAAGTCCTGACTTAAGGTAAAGGTCTCTTATTAGACTAATACGCTTCGCGATTTAAACACACAATTAGTTAATGTATAACGGCAATTATTTCCTATGTTACAATTGAAGCGCATTCGTCGCACCATCTGGCGCTGAGATGTATGTAATGTCTCGTTGAACTCGACTCGGACACTATTCTTCGGCCTCGATGCTGCGGTGTACAGAAGCTTTTTCTAGATTGTACCGTGGTTTTTTTTGCTATCAAAGTTAAATTTGTGCTTCCCTATTTAACAATAAAGGTCCCGTCACTTTGATATGAGTTTAAGACTAGAGATCAAAGCTTATAAATCTAAACAGCCTGTCTTTTACTCAATATTTGCTTATGATCACCTTACATTGTGCCGATCTTAAGATCTGGCCATGAAAACTCATCCTGTACGCCATATCAGGTGCCACCCTGCTTTAACCCTCCATGTTAGTAACGATGTCGGCTTGACAATTCTTTCAGTCAAGGCATTTGAAGATTAACCACCGGTGACGCATTCCTGCATCATTAATACCATTTCACGATTTTGGTGTACTTCTTTGCAATTATGAGCGCCGTGGCCCTTGCGTCGACCTATTTTGTAGCCCACGCATAAAGGTGTTCAGCCGCTTCCGTAGGGCGGGTGTGTCCTTCGTTTCAACGCGTTGCTTACCGTCTTGCAGCGTCTGCAAGACCCGTTGTGTCACGTTTGCCCACTCGCGCGCCTTGCGTCCTCGTGCCACTTGTTCACGCTCGACCTCTTCCTGTTGCTTGGCTTGCATCAAGGCAAGGTACGCTCGGTGTTTCTTAAGCAACTCTACCATCGACCAGATCACGAACAAGTTTTTGACGCACATCTCCACCATGCGCAACGACACTTCACTAACGGACGCCGACGTCACCATCGATCACAAAGGTTGTGACAGGGCGTCATTAATATTGGCGTTGATGGAGACGCGACTTTTTAAGGCGCAATCCAATCAGAGCTCGTGCAGTTTGTCGCCACCAATAGGAAGGGCAAGCTTTTCTTTCGCACCAGTTTAGAATTTTTTTTTATCGATTACGCCTGGCAGATGATCTTTGACGAGTTGCACTTCTTTGAAATTCGTGTAAATGCGAGGCTTGACCCCTCCCATGCTCATCTACCTCAACAATGGTACTTGTGACCCGAAGTGGGAGACTATATTGGGCTCCATACGTGGTTCAACTTTGGTATTCTGCCCCCTCAGGCGGTCATAAGGTCAAATTTTACATGAGCGAGGGCGAATAGGATCTCAAACTTAAGCCTGCCCACTCGTACAAGAAGGAACTTTCCGTCGACTTCGAATTCCATATCGGTCTATTGACTTTGTCAGACGACGGTGGTCCAGTCAAAATGAAAAAGAGACAGGACATTGTGTTCTAACGGTGTGACTGTGACGGCTGACGTTTGACCGACGCAGGTGGGGGTAAAAGCTCTATTTGCAAGTAAATCGAGCATATTTGACGCTCATGATATTGTATTCGTATGTATGTTTACAGCGATATATCTAGCATACGTCTCTGGCTTGGTAGTAGCTTTTCTTTATGAGCAAATTTTATTTGTGTTTGAAGTTAAATCACAGCGAATGCATTTTTCTCTTTTTTCTGAACCTCTTAAGTTTGAATACTGACAATTTCTTAGAGTTCTAACTTAGCAGTCTTGTGTCTTGCAAATAAATTGAAATTTAAAAAGCTATTTTTGTGAAAATTAATGTCGAACATTTGAATGAAGGACTAAAAAGCAATACCACAGCAAAAGTGTGGGGGCACTTTCGTATCAAATATTGTATGAGTTTTGCTCGCGAATGAAAAGAGGCCTTGTAATATTGCAAAACTACTCAATTATTATTAATGCATTGAAGGGAAAATCAACGCCAACGTAAATAAACAAGCTGCAAACGACTCAACCATAAACTCTTAGACGTCAGCAAGAGCTAATGAATCTATAAAGTTGAGTGCTTAGACACTTTGTGAACGTAATGTCTTGACATAATAAGCAAATTTGCGTCGGCAAATTGATCAAGATATCCATAAACATTGTTTTTCATGTGCTATCTTCACTGTGCAGATGTAAAGATCCGTACCGATATGTAATTTTTATCTAAAAATGAAAAAAAATTGTAAGTGTTGCAATAGAAACAAATCTTCACAGTATTACGTACTACTAATAAATTCCCGACACCTACGTTCAGTTGCAGACTTTCGGCCCATCCCAAAGGCCTTTATGCAAATCTTGTCACATTCTTATCACCTTCTTGTGTAAACGAATACAAGTATACTTATCGTTCTTTCTGAGTGTAAAAGCCTGGCAAGCATTGCTTTGTAAACTCCAAGACGAAGTGATGAAAAATAACTTCGGCTTTTCCTGAGAGTTTACGCCAGGTTTGGTTAAGATACGTGTTATTATGCGCTTGATATCAACTATGTGAGCTAAAGGAAGAATGATTATTTTCTTAAGTGTAATTAAGTTTTGCATGGAGTATCAAACTCTGTAGTGAAAGTGGAAGTCCAAAACTTTGTGGAGAGCGTTTTAGTCGTAACGTGAGGTAAGAAGGTAAGACTGAAAATCATTTCACACATACGTGTTGATGTGCGGGGAAGGTGCAGCGCCAGTCACGGAGCTATCTAACTCGGACTATTATCGTGCTTTTCGGGGCGTGGGCGCCCGTTTCAATATCACCTAGGTGGTATTCAAACAAAGCAACAATGGTAGAAAGCCCTTTACATTGACTACTTTTCGTGACTTACTTTTTGCAAAAAAAAGTCTGCTTAAGTCAGTTATCTCTCGGGCTCGAATGGTCATGACGAACACGAATCTACGTCTCGGAAGGGTGTTTTGGCAGGAAAAGTCGGTAAGAATTAGTGATGACGCGCGTTAGTCGATAACTTAGTGCACCTGCAAGTCTTGATAATGTATCGCAAGAACGGTCATCCCACCCAATATACAGAAGACTTTGGGTGGCGCAGGGAAAGATCCAAATTCGATCCCCATTCCGATATAAAATAAAAAGCATAGAGCGCAATATAGCGCGTAAAGCCCGCCGGTCTCTAAAGATGATAGGCTTGTATCACGAAAGCGGTCACTTCAAAATTAAAGTAGCCTTGCGGGCGAGCAGGAAAAAACTTCATCACTTCCGCATTTCAATAAGATACAAATAATCTAAGCGCAACTTGGCGTGTAAGGCCCGTCGGTCTCAAAAGACGACAGGCATGTATCGCAAAATCGAACCACTGAAGTTGAGTAACTTTGGCGCGCGAAGAAAAATCAATTAGTTCCGCATTTCAATTAAGGAATAAAAAACTAACAGCGCAATAAAGCGTGTTGTAAAGCGTAAAGCTTTATTAATTTTAAAAACTCATACAGCATTAGAAACGCAAGAGAGTCTATATAGCTTGAAAAAAAATTCAGCTTATAATCCAAAAGCGTAAAGAGCGCAAAAGCTTATAAAGCCTATAAAGCTATATAAGTATACCGTGAAAAAGTGTAAAGATGTGAATATAGCGATCTTCGCAAGCAATAACAATTTCACATCCGTGTGAAGTAAAAACTCACTAAACCTCGCTTTCTCAATTCAGATGAAAAAAAGTACAGAACTAGAAGTTAAGCTTTTGAGAAAGACCGAGAAAAATTAATTCAAAAGTAAGACACCGGTGAACATGGTAAATGGATCCAAAACAATGTTAATTTTATTGTTATTGAAATAAATTAGCTGGATCTTGTATTGGTGCTAATTTGCAAGCCGTGAGCGCGAAAAAAATTAATAGCCGCTGTAGACGAAGGCATATTGCTATTGAGCACAGCCGTAAAAGGCCCATAAATTGAAGAAAAAGCGTATCGTATATTGGCTTGTTACGTATGAAAAATGTGAAAGTATTACATAAGCAGATTATGCCATATATATGCTGGCGATAACTTGGCACAACTATGTCGACGCAAAATAGCACAATTCCTCGCGAATAGAAGTAGCAACGGTTTATTTGATCTGGAAAAAGTATAGCCGCCGATTACTTTCTACTGTATAACAATACAATAGTAAATGTTGAGGAGATCCAGTTTCGAGACGGCCATGAACGCCATTTATGTCTTAAATATACAAGCCAAATTTGTAGCGATATTCCAAGCCATTATATTGAAGTCCTACCAGGAAATTTGAAAAGACTTGGAAAATATCACGCTGAAGCCGTCGTTGTGTAGACCGGCAATTAATGGGCAGCGCGGAATTGTCAAGTCCCGGCGACTGTAATGGAAGTTGGGGAGGTGAGGAAGGCGGCGAATCTAATTGATGTTACCATGAACAATGTCGTACTCGTCATAATTTTATATATGAAAAGCGGAGAGCAAGATTGCCGTGGAATCTGGGTGGGAGCAAACGTATCATTGTGAGCAGGTACTTTAGTGTCGGTGCCAAGCTCTCAGCCATTTTGAATAAGGAAGCTAGGCGATCGATTAGAGGACACTATTTGAGCCTCTCGAAGCATTAAGCTTTCAGGTATCGACTCAAAGCACTGGCAAGACTTAAAGACTCGGAAAACTCCGTGATAGAACAAATTTTGCCAAGCTTCACAATGATTAATGCCATGCTTTTTCGTCCAAAGTAAAGCGTAGGAAGACATTGTAATAGATAGACCAAGTAAGCTGAGTTAAGACAGGATCGGGGTTTACAAGCCTAGCCATAACTAAAGTATGTCATAGTGAGAACAAGCGTTGGCAATAGCTCGGCACACCTCTTTAGAAAGATGTAGTAGTCGAAATTCGAAGAGGCATGTACAGAAAGTCAAAGCCAGTGCCTAGATAAATAAACTCTAAGCAGCTCAACCGAATCTACAATAGTGTGCAGATCTGCCCCCCCACCAGTGTAATGCATGGAGTGCCACTTGCTACGAAATTGGCATTGATCAATTAAGTCTTTTGTGGCTGATGATAAGGTGTCATTGATAACATTTCTCACGGAATAAACCACTTGATTTCTCCATCGGAATATTTATACGCTCAAAAAAGCAAAAGTATAGACTGAATCGCTGTTTTAAAAAGCAGGACCCGACCTTTTGAGGTATGCGGGGCGCCAAAAATTCGTCATGCGTCAAAGCCGGAGTTAAAAGGGTAGATCAGCATAAGCGCTAGCTTGTTAAGAAGAGAAAAAGGTTGATAGTAGCTGACAAGCCATCCGGTCCTGGGCCTTTTTTCCAAGTGCCATGCTTTGGATATTGTAGTTGAACTCATTAGCTGTAACCGGCGCTTCTTACGCTAAAAGCTAAAAAAAAATTGTGTCTCCGACTGCTGTGTTGTAATGAGACAGGGGGTTTTCAGCGCTGAAAATCTGAGGCCGAATATTTAGATCTTCCGAATTTGACCTGAACAAAAAGCCTCAATATTCACGGTGAGTCGAAATGACTACGTCTGGGTTCCACGTCGGTGTGTCGATTATAAGAATTGAAAGCTTGAGCGTTGTTGCCGCAGAAGTCCGAAAAAAACTTTTGAAGAGGTTCCGGCATTAGCCAAAGCTTGGTCAAATTTTAAAAATTATATTGCTCTCGCAAAGAGATGTATTGTATTCAGTAAAAGCTTGGCAAGCTTTTTGACAGCGTAAGGCGGCCGAGTCACTCGAAACGAGCGCGAAACATTTTCAGCATTTTAAAAAGCTATAAGCAGCTTACATAATTGAGCAGTGGCTGTATGTTTTTGTTTAAGGTATTTCTTAGTTTAGAAGATACGGTCGCGGCGCTTGTGCTCATGCGGTGGATGTGGGCGGGGTTTATAGTGATCATGGGGCGTTGTAAAAGAAGTCCGAGCCGGTTTTGGATGCCTTCTCATTAGGGAAGGCACGACGGACGTTTTAATGGTGCTTTCGTATTAAAAGTCAATCTGATGAAGCCAAAATTTTAGACCGAAACACGGTTTTAAAACTTATTTTTGATTAAAAATTGAGCGAATAAAGTTGTCAAAAAATCCACACTTGCAAAGCAACCATCGATTTTGTTGCTTTAGTTGGGTCCGGTAAATTTGCACTTTGTAGGATTCCCAAAAACGCCAGAACCTAGTAAATATAAAGTTATCATCCAGTCGAGAAGCTCGGGCCTTTTATTTTGATGAAAATTAATAGATGAGCACGCTAAATTTTGTTCAATTCCATAAATTATTTTTAGAGTACCAACTACCTGGTGAAGAGGAAAAGGACGGATCTGTGGCCGTACAGCGTCTCAGTGCTATAAAAAATGAATGTAAGCTTAGTTGCGACTCTACTGCTTCTGTGCATGTCTCGAACGTTAATAAGTCTGTATTTATGGTTGTGAAGCATCTCAGCGCTTCGAATGAGACAATGCACGCTTAGTTGTGGCTGTTGCCACTGTGCACGTCTAGACAGATAAAAAGGACGAACCTGGGGCCGTCTAGCACCTTAAAGCTTCAAAAGAGTAAAATACGCATAGTTGTTGCTTTACTGCCTCTTTGCGCATCCAGAGAGATCGACACAACGAAGCTATGTCTGAAGTGTTTTAGCGTTGCAAAAGAGAAATAAAAGCTCACCTGTGGTTCTGTAGCCGATAAGCGTCTGAGCGCTTCAAAAAAAAGTTGTTTTTTGGCTGGACCAGAAGATACAAGCGTGGAGTTCGCGGCGTAAAGAAAGCAGTGGTGAACAAGGCTGCTAAGATTTATTAATTTTGGAGAGGAATAACTTGTTATCGGCAAACAAGATCTTGGTACATGGGACGGCTTGGTCGATTTTCGTTTAGGAAAGTGGCCTTAAATGTCTACTTCTTTGTATCAGAAGTGAAGTTGAGGAGTTGAGCTCCCAGAATGGGGCAGCTTAAGATCTTGGGCCACTTATATGAAGATTTCAAAAAAGTCGGCACCCTTTTGCATCAGGTCTCTGTCAAAAGCGCTAAGATCAAGCAGGCATAGAGAGCGGTCATTCAGAAGAGGAATAGTATGAGTCGTGAGGTATCAAGAATTCTCATCAGTCATGACCGCTGCCTTGACCGGATCGTGGTAAGCCGTTGGCGTCATACTTTGAATAATTAGATATCGCCAAAAGTTCCCCAACGGCTCCCAATAGTACGGTCTTGCCGTATTTTAGAAGGTGTTGCAGAATTTTAGACATTTTTGACGCCTTAAATCTTTCTCAGAAGTGCAGCGGCTAGAAGCTGATAGATGGATTACCGCTCTGTTGAGTGCGTCAAACCTTTCTTTGTAAGAAATCGTTCTTAGTATAAGACCCGGGTAAGCCTCAGTAGTGACTGACTGGTCTCGAGGGGTCGACTATCAAAACTTGAAAAGCCGCAAGTCTAAAAGTTTGCCCTATTCATTGACTCAACTCTGTAGTTGATTGTCAGCAGGGTTATCATAGTAACGTATGTAGGATCAATTTCTATGGCGAATCGCTTTTAACCAAATTTTATCGTCCATACATTGACGAATTTCCACATCAAAGTGCCATTGCGATATTTCAGGGTCTAAATCATCAAGCCATGATGCCAAGAATAGTTCGGCATGATAATTGACTAGGCTCGGATCGAGCCGTCCGATTTCTTGTCCATATAATCAATAAAAATCCACAGAGGTTGGGTCAGATAAAGCCGAGAAAGCTCTTCGTTTCTTATCCATTATTGCCCATAGTGGGGCATTTGGTAGCGAAATCAGTTCAGAGGCCGTTTCAGCCAGAAAGATAGTTTTGTCGTCTGGACAAGGCTGGTCTTGTTGTGAATTCTCGTCATTGTCGTCAAAGGCCGGGGGACTATCCAAACTTAACATTGCGGCATCTATGTCGGGTAAATTTCCGTTGTTGGTAAAAACATCGATTGACGTCAGGACGATCGTAACGAATTGACGATCAAACCATTGAGTGGTAAATCGGAGATAGGCCCACTTTTTTGCCCATCCAACTTTTCGGCAAAATGTTTTGCAGCCTCTATTTCTTGGCGCAAACGAATAGAAAGGAATCACTCGATTGTAACGGGCCACCTTTAGGTTGATTAAACATGGACGGAAAATCATCATGCCATTGTCCGGGAGAGAAAAAAAAATTCCACGAAGGTTTGATTGTTGATGGTACATAATTTCGGGAGCCTGTGCGAAGCAAACGTTGCGTTCACGGGAAGGCAGGCCGTTTCTGATGTATGTTAGATGAAAAAAATTTCGATTTAATAAAAATATTGCGGTCAGTGACTTCATCTGGAAGTCGTACCAACTCCACATAGTATTGGAACCCATATTTGAGAGAAACAGGCAACTTGTATGATAGAGCCAAACGCAGTCAATGAAACTTGATTAAATTTAGAAGTCATGTCATAAGATGAGCAGCTAAATCGGACATTCGTAATAGGATTTATAAAAATTTCTGAAAAAGACGAGTTTGACGCGCATCTTTCCGTATTGGTGGCTGCGAGTCTGTTGCCAATTTGTAAGCAGATTCGCGAGAAACAATTTGTGGACCACCGTGGGACATGAGATCCACATACGGTGGAGTTCTGTTGATGCAACTGACGTAGGAGCTAATTCAATTGCATTGCACCTAAGCGCATCAACATTGGATGGAGCAAGCTCGGCTCGCTTGCGACGAGAAGTAAGTCCGGAAAGACTTAGCGCGAGAAAAGTGTTTGGTGCTGTAGGCATATTTTGCATTTTCTTCTACTTTCTTTCGTTCATTGCATGAAATTTCGCATATTTTCATTTCTTTTCTTTTTTGTTGTGTTTATTGACGATTTTAGTAAAGACCATTTAACTCCCCTTTTCTTATTTTTCTGAGCTTACTAAAAAAGCTCTTAGATAGCGAGATGCTAAATCTCGATTCGGGTTTACGCCGGTGGCTGACTGCACTTATAGTGCAAAGTGCAAAGTGCAAACTTTGAAGAATTTACCGCACAAATGTGCGAGTGATTTAACTGTAAGTCTCGCAGCGCAAAGTTTACATGAAAACACGGCGTACTGCAGCTGCAATCCTTTAACTAAGAAACTAAGCCCGTACCCCTTCAGAGGTGGTTCTTACGTCTTTTTAATCAGAATCCAATGTGCACCTAAATATCAGGAAACGAGGGTATTGTTTCAGGCTTCAGACACGTATTCTTTGGTAGAGTAGAGCGAATTACGTAGACACAGAGTGTAGAGCGCTATTTAAGCAGCAAAGATAGTGAGATTAGCTGGAAGACCCAATTTTTCAAGCCGTAGTCGGTGCGACAAAAAAAATGAAAGCGGTCGAAGATTGAGACGAACGGAGAGTAGAAGTGAACGACAGACAGACGGAGTCTGAGCGTTGTTGTGGGGATGGCCTTCTCTCGTTCGCTTGTGCGGGAGGAGGCAAAATTGAGAACCCTTTGCCAGGTTTGGTATGTAACATAGGGTTTATGCTACGCCTTTCGCTCATTATATTAGTCTTACAACAGCTTCCAAAGATATGTCCTAATACCAAGTTTTTACATCAATTTGTTTTGGTAGAATACGTATCAATATACTCTTGAAATTACTGCTTTTGAGAATATTGGAATCCGAAAGTTGGACAATATAGTTCTTAACTCTGAAAGCTTGAGCCGAAAGTGTAGCGAGAGAAAATTCGATATCAGCAACCCAAAATTCAAGTTGAAGCGCAAACGGCGATATATCTGAATATGCCAATTGCTGTACAAAGAGCGAGAAAACGCACGTGTAACTCGAACAAGTGCGAAGTCGTGAAAAGCGAGAAAACGCACGTGCAATCGAGCAAGTGCGAAGTCGTTGGCCAAAACGTGAATATAGAGTCTAAGCGAAGTTTTAATAGTATTCATCACCGAATGGTATATGTCGGGACTCGAGTCGAGTACGGCCACTTGTACGCAGGTGGGTCATTACTTGATACGTTCTTTGATATTGAAGACGAATCATTGTCAAACATTGCAGTAATGATCCTTCAGCGTGAAGAGGCGGTGCTTCAAATATTGCTTTGTTGTGGTTAAGCCATAGTAAGTGCAAAATGACATAACAAACAACGTTAAACTGGCAAATCGGCATAAGTGTACCAAAAGTAGCTTGATGTTCACCAGAAACCCTAAACTGGTTAAGGAACAAAACGTGTCACCACTTTAATGTAATGCCAAAAGTCCTTGGAAATGATGGAATTAAGAGGCGCCATAGGTAATGGGCCATGTGCCAGACCCATTGTAGTTTAAGAGGAGTCTCAGTTTTGTCGCATCCATTGTACAATGTTGATTTGCCAGCGGCACTTGTACCGGAGCTCAAGCGTATTGCGCTGAAGTCGAAAAACGAAGTCAACGTAAGGGAAAAGTAGATCTCGCTGAAGGCGACGCTCTAAAGTTGAACGGCAGAAGCTGAAAACTGATCCAATAGAAGCGACGGTCTATAAAAAGTCGCTTGACAAATATCTCTGAAGCGTAGTTGATATTTTGCCCACCAAAGTCCATACGATAGCGCACTGATCGTGCGCTCCGGTGGTAGTAGAAGAATTGAAAAGTCTTGATAGTCCCGAGAAACGTCAATGCGCGAGGCGAGTTTTTGATCTACCGGTGTAAGAAACTGACCCGCTTAAAAAAATAGTCGGATTAGGCGTTGCGAAAAGTGTCGTGGTCCGGAAGAGTTCCATACACACTGTAGAATGTTGAAAGTCTCAAAATACCATGACGTCTAAAGAAGCAAGAAGCTTTACGATGAAACACCGGCAAGTGATGTTCGAGTTCGTAAAGCGAAAAAAGACATTATCTCTAAGCGACCGTGTGAGTCGAATAAACTCCAAATTCGCATTTTAAATTTTAACCATGATTTTAGGGCTCCAAACTGCGATATCATCTCTCCAGTAAGTAGGAATGACGTGCCAGCGAGGGGAATGTGCCAGCGAGGGGTATGTGTCAGTAGGGAAAGTGGAGCGTAGAAAAGGCCAACCTTGACCTTTGACCACTGAAAGCGGCATAAAAAGCAATTCTTGCCGGAACAAACCATTTTAAAGGAGTTGATAGTTGCGGCGGCAGTGAAATATAAGCTGACAAATGAGGTTGAGTTGAGGAGATTCAACCGATGATGCAACCGAAGGTAAATTGAGCCCTTCCGAAATTCTTGTTCACAGAACACCACTTGTCAGATAGCTGTCTCCGAGTAGCAAGATCGTCAGTTACTGTTGTGGAAGTGTTATTGACGAAGTCGGGCATGAGCGGAGCAAAATGTAGAAGATCTTGTTTCGAAACTGAGACTGTACCGAGAAATTGCCAGAGTATTGACAAAATCATAGTTCTTAGAAGTAGCACTCTTCACTAAGAGTGCGTACCAACCATCGCCAAGAAACACACAGTTTTGACTTTGTCTGCGCACCCTCACAGAAAAAGTCCACACTTGCGACACCGCACAAGCCCCGTTTGTTCGTTGTTCTTCGCTACAAGCCTCTCGCCTCGGCCTCAACTCTTTGTAATCGTCTCAGTTGCGCTCGCCTTTCCACCCCCTACCAACGTCACCTCCGTAGCACGCTGAGCTATTCCTCTTCAGTGATAACTCATCGTGCCCTTGCTCTAACTATTCAAGTTCCTATCGCGCCTCGACTTTCTACTCCCTTGTTGTTGTCTGATACCTACTGCTGAGAGTGGTCTGGTAAAGAGACCGTAAGAACCTCATTTAAGGGGTTCACAATTCGTGAAGCTCTGAGTAGAGGACTGCGATTGTATTGAGCTGTGTATTAGGAACGTTCAGCCCTATACAACTTCCAGTAGAGACTCTCTTTGTTTTGTGCGGACTTCAATTCCCCAGAGCTAAGCTTGTATCTCATACTGCAGACAGTCACCCGCACAGGAGTTCATTAATTTTATGTTGCTTGTAAATATTGTGATGTCACACCCCACATATCGCCACTCTGGGGTCCCTTGTCAGCTACCAGTGGAATCATTGCTGAAGACGAGCGAGTCTGGAATCGCTCTTGGAAATTTTTACGCTTTGCGTCTTTGTTCGCTAAAACTAACTCCAACACCAGCTAAAGCAGCAGAACCGCATCAGATCTGGATTCCTTGTCCAAATGCTGTTGAGCGTAAGCATCTCGCTGAGGTGCTTGATGAGCTTGCGGAAGACGACCAGCCACAACTATGGAAAGACGCTCGCCAGGTTCGTCTTCTTCAAAACTTTAAGCTCATCCGAATACGTGCTCCGCCTACGACACTGCGTCAGCGCTTAGTCTACTTAAGCTGATGCGTTCGGTACGCAAATCAAAATCGCCCGCTTTTCGAAAAACGGCTCTTGCTACTACGTTGATCTGGTCCGTCTTCCCGATGAAGTAGCTGACACCGTTGTTTTTTGATGATTTTCGGACCATGGTACGCCGCCTATGTGCGTCCTTTCCACGTTCGTACGAAACGGCCTTATCTTACGAAAGCGAACCGTATTTTTAATACAAGGTCAAGCCAGCTGTTTAAGTCTTATCCCCGTATTGCCCTTTCGAAAAATTGAATTCCCGTCTCCTGATGACAACTTAATTTGACCTCTTGCAAGTTCCGTCAAACATAAGGTTGCGCGTTACAACCGAGGAGCACCTCCGTCACTTCACATTCGTCAAGTAGAAGCGGCTGCGCAGAAGGCGGCTGAATCAGCTTTTGAAAAGGCGTCCGGTGAATCTTCCCTTTCTGAAGATAGTATACCAGCTGTCTCTTCTGGATGCACTTTGTCTCTTCCACAAATCCGTCCGTAAGAATCAGTTGGACTCTTCTTTGGATTCTTCAACTGTGATTCTGTTTCTTAATCCCCCTTGCACAGCACCTAGCGTCACGGTGTCGGATGAGGATCTGCCAATCTGTATGAATTTTGATGCTAATGACGTCGATTACGCCCTGTCAAATATTGACGCTAGTGAATTTATGCATGGAGAAATTCTTTTGCCCGTAATTAATGTAAGCGGTCCTTATTGAGAAAAGGCTGTTTCCGATCGGAAAGGACTAAACGGTCGTTTGCGCACTGAACAGGTTGAAATTGCAGCGTTTAAATATGATGTTAACGCATCTTAAGGCATAGCAAGTGCTTGTCACCCTTTTAAATTGAATTACTATAGTCCTCTATGGTATAAATATTTACGACCGGATGTTGCCCGATGGCGGTACGATCTTGAACTATACCGCGAAGAGGCCGACAAAGCTTGCCTTGCAGGTACCTCCGTCGCTGCTACCACACCTGCGAACATCACCTTGGTAACTCCGGTTACTTTGCTTTGCGATGTGGGAAAAATGACTCGTCGTGAACTAATTGATTACATCGACTCTTCTTCACTCAACTTCGCGGACCACCCTCCGCTTGACCAATTAGCCACGGCTTAAGCTAACCCGGTGCTTATGCTCCCGGTCATGACATCCTCTATACGTCTCGCTACATTGGTATATTACCACTGATATGCATTGGTAGTCTTATCATGTCAATTTTCGTCAAAATACCTTTAATAAAACTGCCTCTACGAGCAGCTATATGTCGCATGATCCATACAGTAGTTGGTCAGAGCGAAGCGTGAGTATAAGGAGGTTATTGATGTATACATATTTATCAAGACATATCTATTGCTTAGTCCAACTTTCCAACTCATAGTTGTGCTTAAGGGAATTGCACTTCTGTGAATGCTCCTGAGTATGGGGTTTGAGGCGAATCTTGAGTCAAGCAAAAACAAATTCTAGACTCGGATTGGTTTTCAAACAAACTGAAGGTCAAAACAAGTCTTGTAGCTGATGCGAGCTACGGCACCTGGTACCTAAGTTTGTGTCGACTAATTTTCAATACGAATGGATCAGTATATTCAACATGCCTCAGGGCATCTAAGCACACATAATTGGATATAAGGGTACTTTTCTGCCGACGCCGTAAGCGGTGGAAGCTCTATTTGCGAGTACTTTGAGCATCTTCGAAGCTCAAGCTATCGTATTCGCATGTAAGAATGCAGTGATGTACGCCTTTATACCAGGCTGATGTCTCTGGCGTGGTAGTTGCTTGTTTTTTGTAAGCAAATAAATTTTTGTGTTCGTCATTGTTGGAGTTAATACCCAGCGCATGCACTTCTCTTTTTTGAAAAGCTAGTCCGTATTGTGATATCAATATGACATTTCGCGTAGTCGTTTCAACTTCGCAATTTTACATTTTATCCTCCCAAAAAATTATATCCAAGGTATAATGTGCTATAGCAGTGTCGGTCTTTTGATAAAAGCAGTACTTAAACGTAAAACCATCAAGTTGCCGGCGCAAGGCCCAAGTACTCAGCTTCGAACATTAATAAGCTCTTGCTGACGTCTACGTTTTGCCTAATAGCTTATAGTGGACTTTTTTGCAGCCAATTTGCTTTTTGATTTTGCTTTTTCTTTCAATGCCACGTCAAGATAGTTGAAGGCGAATATCTCAGTTCAGCGTTAATTGCATGATCGTAGAACCTAATTTTTTTTTAATGGAACGATTAGGAACAGCACTTTTGCTCCATGCACGATATGAAACTAGGTTTTGGCCAGCAATAACTAACCGAAGCGGTCACTTTATCAATATAATTTGACAAGCTTTCAGAATTAAGTCTATTCATTCGCGGGCACAGCGTAAGGACAATATTTGATGCGTAACACAGTTTGCCGTGGTAGTGTTTTTTAATCCTCATGACCGACACTATTTTCCACAAACATTTCACATATACCGTATACTCACATTATTTGCAAGATATAATGCAAAATTACTGAGTTAGAACGCTCAAGTTCACGATGCCAACAAGATTTTCAAAAATTGGAAAAAAATGCATTCGCTGTGATCTAACTTCAGCAATGACGAACACAGAAAAATATTTGCTTGAAAAAATTAGGCTACTACCAAGCCAGAGACGTCAGCTAGGTGAAATGAGATATATCGCTGCATACTTACATACGAAAACGATATCATGAGCGTCAAAAATGCTCAATTTATTTGCAAACAGAGCTTCCACAGCCTCCAGCGTCGGTCGAAACGTCAGCCGATACAGTTACACCGTTGAAAGACACAATGTCCTGTTCCTTTTCCATTTTGACCGGACCACCGTCGTCTGATAGAGTCAATAGACCGATGTGGAACTCAAAGTCGGTAGGAAGTTCCTTCTTGAATGAGTGAGTAGCTGTAAGGTTGAGATCCTTTGCACCCTCGCTCATGTAAAACTCGATTTCATGACCGCCTGAAAGGACCGGCGAAAGGGCAATACCAAAGTTGTACCACGTGTCGGGCATGAACTCGGTCTCCCACTTCGGATCCCACGTACCATTGTTGAGGTAGATGAGCATCGGGGTTTCACGCGTCGCATCCACACGAATCTCAAAGAAGTGCAACTCGTCAAAGATCATCTGCCAGGCGTATTTGTTCGAAAAAGCCTTTTCTTTAATGAAGCTGGTGCGAAAGAAGGTTTTTCCCTTCTGATTGGTGGCGACAAATTGCACGAGCTCTGAGCGACGAAAATTCGTCTGCTCCTTAAAAATCGCGTCTCCATCAACACCAATATTAATGACGCCCTTGTCACAATTGAAGCCCTCTGGTCGACCTTTGTGTTCGATGGTGACGTAGTCGGCGACCGTAAGTGAAGAGTCGTTGCGCATGGTGAAGATGTGCGTCAAATATTTGTCCGTGATGTGATCGATGGTGAGATCATCTGCCCGCCCGCCCCACGGAAGCGGCTGAACATCTTTTTTTGCGTGGGCTACTGAATAGGTTGACGCAAGGGCCACAGCGCTCATAATCGCAGAGAAGGACACCATAATCGTTGATAAGAGATGCTGGGAATGCGTTACTGAAAGTAGAATGTCAAATGCCTTGACTGAAAGGATCGTCAAGCCGACATTGTTACTAACATGGAGAGGTGAAATTGGGTGGCTTTTGATATGCCAACAGGATGAGTGATCATGGCCAGATCTTAAGATGGGCGGGCACAAATTTATAGAGACTGCTAGCAACTTATTAGTAAAAGACGGGTCATTTGGTCGTAATAAAGTTTTTCTTTTTTCGTTATCGAGTAGAGTAAACGAGAGAAAGTTATTCGACCTTAAGCAATTGTTTCTTTGACAACAATTATTGACTGTAAAGAGCTACTAGCTTGGAAAAGGTTGGGGTGACGCCCTCCTTCCAAGCGCGGGGGCTTAATGCTCTCGCGCTTCGGGCAGGTGCTCTCGGGCATCTGCAGGTCTTTAACGAGTCTCACCCTCGACGCGACGGTCTCCAGCACCGGGCGCCACCTGGGCTCTTACCAAGTCAGAGTTAAGCAAAATAACGGAAGACCCTCACGACCTCGGTGCTGGCTGCACTGCCCGCCGAACGAGACCCGACGTATGCGGACACCACTTTATGCAGTGGACTAGCCAGACTGAGCCTAGCACGTGCATAACTTGGCAACACGATAACGTAATACATTACATTACATTAAAGAGCTACTGTACAATCTGCTCTAGCGTAAAAAACTGCCCCGCTGCATCGAGGCCGAAAAAAAAGTCTGCGATGCGTCGAACGTCCTCTGCTGCCGCCAGATGGTGCGATAAGTGTTCCAGTTCTATGGGAAAATGTTGCCGTTATACACTAATCCCCTGTATGAAACGCGAAGCGTTAGTCTATTGCCAGACCTTCACCTTAACTCAGCATCCTTCTCAGGAAAGTCCTTTTAGTTTCAACTCTGTGTGTTTGTATGCCCTGAGGCAAGGGACGGAGTGAGCATTAGTCGCATAAACTCAGGTCGAAGATTCAAAGCTTGAGATCTGGGTTTTAGCCTTTCTTCTATTTCTAAATAAGTCAATCTGAGTCAAGAATCTTTATCTGCTTCACATCAAGATTCGCAGCAGACTCAATACTCAGGAGCATAAAATTGCATAAAAGTTTTGGTTATGCCAATTAAATTACCTATAGCTATAGTGCAATGACAACGCGTACGATATAGGTTTGTCTTGCTATTAACCAAATACCTTCACGTGTTATGTATAAATCAATAAGCTCCTTATACTCACGCTTCGCTCCGATCAAGTGGCTGTATGGATCGTGCGAAATGTTGATGCTCGTGGAGTCAATCTATTGGGCAGTACATCGACATGTATAAGAGTACCGATACGAATTAGAGTAATAAAAGTTGATATTAGAAAGTTTTTGTTGGAGCCTGTTGTGGAAAGAAAACTAATATAATTAGAGAAAGGACAAGCACAAATCCCATAAAACATACCAAACCAAAACCAAGATTGTTCGTCATGACTTCGTCTTTGACTTTTACAATAAGTAAGGGCGCTTTGTATACTTGGATACTTTCACACGAAATAAAGAAAGGGACAAGGTTTACATCGAGACCTCAAAATTAACCCGAAAGTCTGCAACAGAAGTAGGGTCAATTACGTATTACTAACGACTACCGAATTTTCTGCGTTTTCAAGTAACAGAAACTGTTGAGAAGAAAGTAAAAACCGAAGTGAATATATTTATCCTGACCAATGAACGGCTACCATATGTAATTACTAATTGTGACGTACTTGTAATTACTGTGAAGCCATCCACCTGTTCAACATGCATTCAGCGGTGTAATGTTAACACTCCCACTCACCGCTAATGCTGTGTGTCCTTTGTTGCTGACTTGGTCTTGATTCCGGTGGCTTCGCGCAGATACTTAAGCATCTTGGTCCCAACTGCCTTCGTCAGCATATCTGCAAGCTGACTCTTCGAATCGATATATTCGATCTTCAACAGTCCTTCTTGCACGTTCTCACGATTAAAGTGATGCTTGATGTCCACATGCTTTGTCCTAGCATGGTATCCGGCGTTATTGGCTAACGCAATCGCACCCTGGTTGTCTTCCCAAACCTGTGTGCCTTCAACTTGCTCGTGACCCATGTCCTTTAGCATTGCCCGCGTCCAAAGAACTTCTTGTGTGCATAAGCTGAGAGCCATATACTCAGCTTCCGCTAAGCTCAGCGCAACTGTCCGCTGGTACTTCGACTTGAATACCACTGGTGCGCTAGCAATCATGACCATAATTCCCGAGACGGAGCGTCTGTCATCCGTGTTGCTGCCCCAATCTGCATCCGAGTATGCCTTGACCGTAACGCTTCCAGTTCCTCGGTAGACGATACCGATTTGACGCGTGGTCTTCAGATACCGTACTACTCGAATTGCTGCGCTCCAATGTTGTAGTCCTGGGTTCTCCAGAAAACGTGATAGCTGCGTCACCACGTAAGCAATATCAGGCCGAGTGCATGTCGTTATGTACAGCAAGCATCCAATCAAAGAGCGATAAGGCTTTGATCGCATTGTCGACCGTCCCTCTTCCGTTGTGGGTGACTGCTTTGACGACAGCTTCAATCCTGATACGCAAGGGTTTTCAACACTTTTGGCATCTTGTTGACCGAATCGCTTGACCACGTCATCGATGTAGCGAGTCTGTTTGATCATCAAAATTCCAGCTGACCTGTCGTGATCAATTTCCATACCCAAAATAAATTCCGCCTGACCAAGCTCCTTCATCTTGAAAGCATTCTTGAGTACTCCCTTTACTTGATTTATTTCTTTGCTGCATCTTGCTGCGATAATCATGTCGTCCACATATAGTCCAACGTAAGCAAAACCTTCTTTAGTTCTCTTGACATAAACACATTGATCTGCTCCGCAACTCTTAAAGCCATTCCTGATGAAGACACGATGTATTGTCTTGTTCCAGGCACTCGCTGCTTGCTTAAGTCCGTAAATAGCCTTGTTTAGTTGACATATGTTTCCTTGAGCATTGTCGACACCAAGCGGAACTTCCATAAAAACGTTGTCCGTCAACACGCTATTAAGAAAAGCCGTGGCGACGTCCAGCTGTTCCATTTGATAGCCACATTCAACACATACCGCGAGAATTATTCGGATCGAATTCATGTTAACAACCGGGGAATATGTCTCGAAAAAGTCAACGCCATACTTTTGCTTGAAACCTTTCGCGACTAGTCGTGCCTTGTATCGCACGATAGCGCCATTCTGATCACGCTTTTTGGCAAATACCCATCGTGATCCAATTGTGCGTCCAATCTCCCCTCGTGGCTGCAATGTCCACGTTTTATTCTCTTCGTGAGAGCGAAGCTCAGCATCCATTGCTTCACGCCATTTCATTGCATCGTCGCTTGCCATTGCTTGAGTATAAGTAGTCGGTCAGTCCATATCATCGTCAATATTCACAGCGTAGGCAAGAAAGGCTTCCGCAATTAGTCCATCTTCGTCAATCCTAGCACGCTTTGGAGTCGGTGGGCCCTCACTTCCTTCTGTTGACTCTCCACCATCGGAACCGTTTCTTAGCATAAGCACTGGTTCACGTCTTACTCGTGTTCGCTCCAATTCAGGCCGAAACACCAAACGATCTTCTTGTCGCACTTGGGAAGGTTGATGATACTCCGTTAGCTCAAGCCCGTTTCGTACAGGGCTCTCAGAAGGCATTAGCCGCTGTACAACGGCGCTTGGCGTACGATTTACATCCTCCATATTGACATCCTCGACTGTCTCTTCGACAGCTCCCATGGGATCGTCCGGAACTGACTGTCGATCCACTTGATGCTGAACATTGACTTCATCACCATCCTTAACTACTTGAACAATTGTTTCCGGCTTAAGCTCTTGCGTGTCGTAGATGCCGCCCACCTCACGCTCATCCAACTTTACAGAGCGGGTCACTTCAATCTTGGCATTCTCCAAGTCAAACACGCGATAGCCCTTGACATTCTCTGCATAGCCAAGAAACATACACTTGAAACTCTTGGGTTCCAATTTGGTCTGTTTCACATCGTCAATATGAGCGTAGCCTTGCGAACCAAATACGCGCAGGTGATCCATTCGAGGCTTCATTTTGAAAACTAGCTCATACGGCGTGGTGTCAGGATGGACCGTATTGCTGGAGCAATTAATTAAATAAACCGCTGTATTTACCGCTTCCGCCCACCATTCCGTCGATACGCTCTTGTAGTGTAACATGCTGCGGGCTTTCTCCATAATTGTCCTGTTCATACGCTCCGCTACTCCGTTCTGCTGCGGGCTGTATGGGACGGAGCGCTGGTGTACAATGCCGTTCTCTTGACATATTCCTGCCATTTTCTTGTTTACGAACTCGGTTCCGTTGTCGGATCGCAAACATCTTAGTCGTGCACCCCACTGGTTTTCGTATAATGTCAGAAACTCCTTGAACTTGCCAGCCACTTCACTCTTGCTCTTGATCAGAAAAATTGCAACATATCGTGAAAAGTCATCCACAAACGTGAGAATGTATTTGGCACCACCCTTCGAGATAGTTCGCATTGGCCCCATGACATCTGTGTGAACACGCTCCAACACACGTGTCGTCTTTGTCATTGAACGAGACGGAAACACCGTGATCGTCTGCTTGCCCTTCAAACACTCGGCACACAACTTTTCCACACTTTGCTTGATAATTGGGATACCATTAGTCAATCGCTGTGTCCTGATCAGCGCATCCTTGCTGGGGTGCCCCATGCGTGCATGCCAAAGCTCCCACTGATTGTCAGCCCCGGTATATTCAACGAGACATGCTTCTTCTTGCTCACAGTCAAGAAAATACGACTTTCCAACTTTTGTGCCCGACGCAATTGCTTGCTTCTTGTTCCAAATGACACATGACGAACGCGAGAATTCCACACTCATGCCACGCTCTGCCAACTTGCCAACTGACAGCAACCTTCTGTCGAGTCCGGGAATGTGCAGAACTTCAACCATGCAAATCCTCATTCCGTTCAAACCAGTCAATTTTACCGTGCCGACTCCTTTAACAAGCAACTTCTTCCCGTCTGCAATCGTAACTTCGATGCTAGCTTCTAGGCCCGTGTAATTAAACAAGTCCTTCCTGTGTGGGGTCATGTGGGAAGTTGCTCCACTATCAATCAGCCATCCTGATGACTTCCCTTTACCAACAGCAAACACCGTGTCGTCGCTGTTGAATCTTTTACCTGCGGGGCAGTTCCGCTTCATGTGTCCAAACTGGTCACAGTTGAAGCACTTGCCCTTGAATCCGCCGTTATTGCGTGGAGGACCACCCTTTCGTCCATTGTCCCGTCCACCTTTAAATCTTCTAGCATTTCCATTTCCATTTACGCGAAACGCTTTCTCTGTAGCTTCTTTCCTCTGCAGCTTCTCCGACTCTTTCAGCGGCTTTTCCTTGACTTCTATCAACGAAATGTCCCTTGCATTTTCCACAATCGACGAAATCAAGTCGTACTCCGAAGGTAGACTGCTGAGAAGAACCACCAGCTGGCGTGACTCATCAATTTGCTCTCCCGTAGTCTGTAGTCCCACTACTAGCTCGTCAAAAGAGTCCAGATGCTCTGCCATGCTTGTTCCACTTTCCATCTTGAACTCATGTAGACGACGAGTCATCACAACACGATTGTGAAGAGTCGAGCGATTGTAGAAATCGCGGAGGGTTCCCCACGCCTCCATAGCACGCGTAGCCGACCGAATCTTGGTCTGGTGCTGGATCTCAACGCCTTGAGCAATGATGCCTAGCGCCTTGGCATCATTAACCAGCCACGCCTCCGTGACGTCCTTCTCTTCCTTGACGCCCATGATGTGTCCCAGGAGACCCTTCCGCGCCAGGGTCATCCTCATGTTACACTCCCAGTGGTAATAGTTACCACTTCCTAGGAGGACTTCGGTGCGCTTGTTCATATTGGGCGAGAACGTTGCTTGAGCTTGTTGCGGCTGTTAACCTGTTGAGAAGAAAGTAAAAACCGAAGTGAATATATTTATCCTGACCAATGAACGGCTACCATATGTAATTACTAATTGTGACGTTCTTGTAATTACTGTGAAGCCATCCACCTGTTCAACATGCATTCAGCGGTGTAATGTTAACAGAAACATATCGGTATGTCGGGGCCAAGCGGCTGCAAAATGGAGATAGCAATGTTTATGGATATATTGATCAATTTGCCGGCGCGAATGGGCTTACTATGTCCTGCTCGAGAGCTTAGCTTTATCATTTGATCAGCTCTTGCAAATGAAGGGAGCCGCTAACCTTCCCACATTTTTCGTTTATCCTCTCCAGACCCTACTTTTTCTAGCCTCCCTATACCATCTCCTCGGTATGTGATTAGCTGGTGAGACACAGTAATGCACAAAAAAGTCGTAAAGCAGAAAAGCAGCGCAATTGGGGGGAAGTCGAAGGTAAAAATTGAAGACGAAGGAGGAGCTGAAACCAAGGTCGTTATTGGCGACGAATTTGTGCCAGTGTTGCAGACCACAGACAGTTGGGCAGTAAGAAGTTTTCATGGAGAGCTTCGACTTGGTGGGAACTTCTTATTTACAAGTCAGATTGCGTACCAGATCAAGAGACTTTATTTAGTATGTCTGCAAGAAATACAGATTAATGTCGAGACATTTGAACAACAACTTGCAAAGGTCGATGGAAAGCTCGGCATCTGTACGTATTGACCGAGAGTTGGTCGCAGTGGCTGGCTTTATAAGCAGGCGAATGTCATGTTCTTAGAAAAATAAGACTCTTGTTCGCGAAAAATGAATTAACTTGAGAAATTTTGGGAAATGATAAAAACGACTATATTCTGTGCTGATTAAGAACGAACGTAGCAACAGGAGAGTACTGCATAGTTGTAGTACTACAAAGACAGCAACTTTGGCAAGGTACGTGGAGAGATGTATTCCAGGATGGCATGCTATTTGTACGCTATTTAGAGCCTAATGGAACTTAGCGACCGTTCTATTTTGAGGCTGCTGGTGAAGATTTTTCTATTGTCTACTCTGAAACGAACGACGACGTATGCGAGCGCCTGGCTGTGCTTACTGCAGAGTTTGTCAGGCGGTGAAAACGGTAGTTTCCGGCCTTCTGCTGCCCTGCTCAGCTCGCTATCCAGTACCAAACAATTACAATCGGTGGATGGGTCAAACAGTGCTCGTATTCGCGCTAGCACGAGCGATGCATAGAGCATTCGCATCGTCGCAGAGCTGCGTCGAGTGCTTCACAAAAGCAAGTTACCAGGGTCCATGAAATTCAAAAGCTTTATCAGCTCTGAAGGCGCAATTTATATGAATATTGAAAGATTGAAGTTTATAATCTTAGAAATAATAAACGCTCAAAATTAAGGGGTTTTAGCCCTGTATTTGGTAATTGCGGGGTGCTTTAAAAATGTGGGGTGTAGGGGGGTTAACGAAAACAAAGGTAGCGGCTCCCTTAATAAGTTGAGTAGGGTTGTGTCATGTTCGATGTTCACCAATTACTGACAAGGCATAGTTGGAAACGAAAAGTTGAGGCGGTCGATTTGACGAGCTATCAGAATTAAGTCTATCATTGCGAGCAAAACTCTTACAACATTTGATATGCGAATATGTTTAAAACGCGCACACCTTTTTTTTGTTCAGAAAGTCTCCTTGGTACCAATTATGTGTAACACCTGGGAGGCCGAAAATGCCGTACCGCCGCATCGAGGCCATAAATCTCACGCGCAGGAAAGATTGTAGTAGACCAACATCCCGCTAGAGATAGCGCCAGATACGATATTATGCCTTTGAATTGATTAAGTCTCCTGAATCCTTTGCAACATTGTAAAGTTTTGCCGCCATATCTTCCCGGATTGTATGTTTGGATCGCAGAGCGCCTTCCGAAATCAATTAGTAGACTATATCGACCAACCTAAAGTCGGCACTTGCCTGCATTATTAAAAAAAATACTCACTCAGCACTTGCCTCCATAATTTTAAGACACATTTAATTCTTTAATATTAAGACACTTTAAGTGGCGATAATGTTTATTTGAATCACGCAGACAAGTGCTGACTTTTAAAGATACTTTGATAAATGCTGGCAAGCAACAATTTTCTCGATCAATGCATTCTTGGAGTAAGCATAACAAAAGTCCTGTCAACTCTCTACAACTATGCGGTCCCTTGTATTTATCTTGTCAGTATTGACCGTGATGTGTAGCTGTTAATTGCATTGGCGTATGAGAGCATCAGATCACTCTGTGTTCTTCAAACATAATTCTGTCCTCGTCCAGCGGGCCACCATATTAGTGAACGACTGGAGTCCCGTCACTGTCGCTATGTCCGAAGTCTATAGAGCTTTGTAGTCTAATGCTTGCTAGCTTTTTGTGTACATTGAAAGTGTTGAACCATCAGCTAAACCACCAAAGGCAAACAAAGAGCACGTGTAGGGTCGAGACCAAAATAGTATGTTAGAATCTCTTTAAAGGCATAATTATTTCGGTACAAATGAGCTTGTCACTGAAGGCTACCTCGAGTCTCTATCGGCAGCAGCCCGTAAGCTGTCATCTAGTCGCTTTGATACCATCAAGTTAGACTCATCTTCGAATCTTCAGTGAGAAATCCACTACACTCACCAGTATGTCGTATGCGTCGATAACATTACTATTTTGTCCCCAAAAGTCGGAATTTTGCCAAGACTGTTTCTATGCAAATGAGTGCACTTCAAAACAATCCGTCGAGGCCTTGTCGATTGCCGAATCGAAGTTCGTCTCTTCTGCAATCGTGCTGTAAACATCCTTAATATTACTCGCTGATCTGCTGATGGAGAACCAATCGACGTCAGGATCGGGTGGCATCTGAGGGAGATCTACCTTGGCGCTAAGGAGCCACTTCTTGTCGAGCATTGCTGTTACAGTTTACACTTATTTTTTGGGGGTGTCTCCGTTCGATACTAGAAGTAGAATATATAGTTAATGAATAGTTTTTAATTATATGGCTTTTAAACTGGCTCGCGCTTCACGAATGAATACATCGTTTCCTGCACTGATCGATGAACTGATCGATGAAAGTAGCTCCTCAGTCTGTGTCTGTGTGACCTGTATCTCGCTTGAGCTGTCACACGAGTCTATTCTGTGTCCTGGTGCAGAAATAGGAACGTTAAAAAACGATATTCCCGGCCTGCTTTAAGTTTCTACCAGAGCTCACGCTTACTTGTCTACAAACAAGGTATGAGTTAATATCATAAATTCAATCAAAACTAGAAAAAAAGTGACGGCCTCCACGATTGAGTGCCAATATATATTTAATTGAAACGAGCACCTTCGTGTCCGGCGATTTTTTTTGCTGACTTCAAACTTGTGCCTATTACAATGAAAAAACGTAGACGTACACTCCGTTTAGCATCTTGGCTCTCTCTTCAACTTTATGAAACATGCGCGTGTGAGGTTACACTGTGCTCAGCAATGCTGTCATCAGTAGCTGCCTATCGATGCCCGACCTCAAACCCTGCACAAGCTTAACAGCAAGTTGATCATTTGCCGTCAGGGCGAGTTTGTTCAGCATACTTTCGGGTGACCTTGATATTTGGAAGGATCTCCATCAAAACTTTGGCTTACACACCTCTGATAGCGACCGACTACGCAGTCAACTGCTCTTTGGCTACATTTAGATGATCAATGAGATCTGACTCTTTTATACACAAATATTAAGATTGTATCAGTATGTGGGAGTTATGTGAGTGATCACATCGCTTCTTTGGCTTATTATTTGACACGGCCGACGGGCAGACCTGTCAACCAGTCCGCTCTCGCACTATCGATTCACTTGTTATGCAGAATCTTAGATTTTGGGCCTTGCTAAATCGTTTTGATATTTATTTTATCTCATGGGTTCCAGGCCTTCCGCTTGTACACATACCCCAAGATCAGTGTTAGCGCTGCAGCCCGCATATTTGTAGCTTTCTGGATTCCGGTATATTTTTCGTGACGCCGCTGTATATATATTCATTGGCATCATCTCGATTACCAATGCTGCTAGAAGCTTGCTCACATGCCAATTTACTCGTCCTAGGCGCTTGTCAAGTCCGTTTCGTTGATGAGGAAAAATCGCTCGTCGACTGAGGAGCCGCCAGCATTGGCTTTCGTCTTAAAGTACGCATTTAGATTTTCTAACACGTTACTGACTTTTATCGTTTTAAAGACATTAATACTTAGCCATTTCCCTCGATCATTTTCGTGCTTTCGAGATTTTTTCTGAAGTAGCGATCCTTATCCGTCAGTTTCTTCTTAACCACTTGCATTCGAAGGCTTGCAGTCTTTAGACGCCTCGACAAACCTGTTCTTGGCCTCTTCGAGGACTTTTAATGCTTGAATCACGGTGCGTCGCGGTCATCGCACATCTTCACGGCACACGTCTTGGTACTTTTAATAATGGCAATAGTGTGGCTTAAGCCGGCGTTCTAATCAAAACTTCTTCCTTCGGTTTCGCATATTCGGCACAAAATATACAAGACCTTGATTCTATGATAGCTGAGTATCTCTGTGACGTAATCGTTGTCACCGGGGTAACGGCTTGTACGCGAGATATAATTCAAAATTTTAGATTACATATACAATAGTACTATCCCCGTATTTACGGAAAAGATTGGGGTGACGCCCTCCTTCCAAGCGCGGGGTCTAAATGCTCGCGCGCTTCGGCAGGTGCTCTCGGGCATCTGCAGGTCTCTAATGAGTCTCACCCTCGACGCGACGGTCTCCAGCACCAGAGCGCCACCTGGGCTCTTACCAAGTCAGAGATAAACAAAATAATGGAAGACCCTCACGACCTCGGTGCTGGCTGCACTGCCCGCCGAACGAGACTCGACGTATGCGGACACCGCTCTATGCCGTGGACTAGCCAGACTGGACTGAGCCTAGCACGTGCATAACTTGGTAACGCGATAACGTAATACAATACAATACAATACAATACAATACTATCCCCATAAGTAAAGGCGATTTTACAGTTTTCGACGAGAAGCCAGTTCCAGATGTTTCATAATCATTGGAGACCTTATTGGCTTAAAGTATTCTAGGATGTGTAAAAAAGCCGGATGGAAATAAAGAAAAATGAGAGCTTTTAGGTTGGATGCAGTAGATGGCTATGAGCCACCAATTGGGCTGATGCAAAAATATAAGTCGTAAGAGCTCTCCAATTATGATCACATCTCAATTTGCTATTAGCAACAAATACTCCTCCCGTCTTACGACTTAACCTCTCCCGCGCCTCAGCCTCGTACGACGGCCAGCTTTAATCAGCTTTTTCCGCGACTGTGTTGCATGGTAGCACTCGTCGGTTCGTGTCCTAGAGTTCTAGACCAGTAGGCTCGAAATTACATAGTGAGAAGTGAGTCATGGTATGTTTATTGGTTCGAGCCGCATAGTATTAGTAGTAGATTACAAAGGGTTGTCTTACAGCACAAAGTTAACGTTCGGTGGTTGGTTAGTGTAGTTGCGCATTAGTGTGGGTCATACATCTTGAACTCCTTCGGTTGGTCTGTGGTATTGTGCATTTGCCTTTTAGTGAATCCTTGTCTCGTTTCTGACAACACGGAGAAAAACTTCCAGATAAGTTTCCCACTTGGCTTTGCTTGATTAATAATCAATACTACTGAGCTGTTTCGTTCGGCTTTGTTGTATGGCAAATTGGAAGACTCGTGAACCCGTGAACGTATTTATCAACACCACTAAGCTCCTAACAAGTCGTAACAAGGAGCTCTACAAGCTGCGGAAATTTCAATAGACCATACTATTTAATTAAACAAAAAGCGTAGACCGTAAAACAAAATTTAATCAGATTCTTTTTTAGTCATAAAAGCTCTTCCAGAGTCTACAAAGAACAATGAGAAGTCCAGCAATCATCACTCTGCAAAGAAGCCGTACAGCTGAGCGTCCATACCCAAGCCCAAGACCGCGTCAACAGAGCCGGATAAGTGTTTCTGACGATTACGAAGCTTTACGGCCAACGTCGCGCTCGAGATCACGGGCTCCGGCTTCGCAAAAAGCATCGAGCGCCAACGGGCAAGCAGAATAAACCTCTCAGCTAAATGTAGCTCCCTCTGCAGCCACAGGACAAGACACACTGTCCATGCAACAATTACTGTTCTATCTCACTCAGCGGCAACAGCAATACCAAGCAGGTGCAAGCTCAAATGCAAGCCCAAATGCAACAGGCAAATGAGCGTTTCGAGCTTCTCGTTGGATCAAGAGGTTAATACAAGAATAAAACTAATGTGTTGAGGAGAGATTCGGCGAAGATATTGAGTTGTATCCTTCGCAACAGAACAGTACTACGCCAACAAGTACCTTTTAATGAACACAGAGTCGTCCGACTTTGTGACGCTTATCTCAAAAAATTCAGACAAATACGTACTGAATCGGATCCGCGTATTTATCGCCGACTGCGAGCGCATGAACGTGCACAAGACATGGCACTGTTTAAATCTTACTTTCGCACGCGCGTCAGGCTTGAGGGTTTTGAGTATGATATTCGTAAGCGGATAATTCACTTGAAATAACGGCAAACAATCCATTTTTACGTCTTTAACCTTCAAAAAAATAAGTTGGAAAGTATTGAATTGAAAAAGGGGTTCTTTTTTTTAGTATAGATTGTATGAAGAAAGGTGAAAAAAGAAGGTCTGAGTACTCTTCAAGAGTCTATTGAAGTTGTCTCCAATTTCGAGTTTGCCTTTCACTCGGGCAGGCCAAATTGTGTTTCGACGAAGCCGTTTGAAAGGGTGCGTACAGATCCAGGCTATCGTGCGAAAAAGTCACAACCTCAGAAACAAAAGCGCTTCAACACGAGGAAGGAGAAGAACGACAGTTAAACTAAATTGGCTTTATGTAGCCATTGTGGCGTTGTCGACAACATATCGCCGCAATGTACCGCTCTTGAACGTTTAAAAGCGAATTGTTATATTAGAGGTGCACTATATGCTATCCTCGAAGCAGAAGCTTAAGCATTTAGAGACATTTCTTAAGAGAGACCCGCAACGACAATGGAAGTAGGCTTAACGGTGTATCCGAAGACTTGGAGAAGCGACTTGAGCTCGGACTTACCAAGGGTGAGATTATACAAGTCGACCTTGGTTTCTACCAGACTACTCACCGCCTTCATCGGATGGTGCACATAAACTTGCAGATAACCGATTTTTCTATTATATCGGGAAGGTTCCAAGTCATGACCGTACCTGACAATAAGGACGTTTTCATTGTCAGGATGTGGCTTTGAGTAAATCCAGATATCAACTGGACTTCAGGAAGTATGGGTCCTCGCATCAACACAAAGCACCACGCGACAACTCAATCAAAACCGCATCAATAACGTCCGTTCAGATGGACCGCTGGACAACGCAAGGATTAAATCAATCAAAGCCGCGATATTTTCGACTACTATCGGCAACAAGGCTACCGAGGCCGTCAAGAACTGACGCAGCTAAATATTTCTCACCATTTTTTGAGACTGTTGAGTCACGTCAAAGACATTGATGCTGTCTTATGGTCAACCTTTATGATTGGCACCGACCTCGTGATCAAGTAGGTAAGTACGGTGTGAAATCACATTGCCTAAGTATCAACCACCCGTCAGGGCGTTCCGTGCCCACTGCATTCTTCTCGTCTTCTTCACCGCCAGCGTTCCTGAACGGACAGTCCCGCTTCATGTGACCGGATCGCCTGCACTTGCAGCACTTTACTCGGAAGTCGCCATCGTTTTTTTAGCCTTCCACTTGTGAGGGCTGCTTTGGCGCCTACAAACTGCTCAGCGAAGTGTTTTGTGGTCGTTGTTTTCTTTTTTAAGCGCTCATACTCTTCGAGCAACTTTTCTTGGCCCCAATTAGCAATAATCCCTTGTTTCTTCTCCCTCAAAGACTGCTGAAAAGCACTATCAGTTGCTGTGCCTCTGCCGTCGGTTCTGTAAGCGTCTAAAGATCGACGATAAGCTCTTCGAACGCAACTAGATGCTTGATTGCAGTTGACTGAGCCGGCGTGTTGCTGTGATACCGATGTGGACCGTGCTTTGGTTATAAAACATTCGGAGATCTCTCCATGTCTCCATGGCACGATTTGCCGACCGTATTTTGTTCTGATGCTGGGTTTTCACACCTTGAGCGATGATGATCAGCGCCTTTGCATCGCTCACAAGACATACCTCTGTTGTCTCGTTCTCAAGCTTGACCAATTTTACATGTGCTAGAAACCCCTTCCTTGTTATACATCATCCTTGCACGATTTAGCCACATGCTTGGTCCGGATCGTTCCGAGATTGGCCAATCTGACCGAATTGTTTGGGAACTAAGCTAAAGGTGCTTGCCTAAACACGCAAAAAGAAAACAGTTCGGTGAACAACAGCAACTAGATCGATAGAAAGTCGTGAAGGACGCTTTTAAGCTTACTTTTTGCTTTGGTATTTAACCACTCGCTATCCAAGCAACATCTTAACACTACGTGCCCTAAGTGGTCTGTAATTTTCCGTCGTCGGGGTTGGAGGATTCCCACTCGGTTTTGACCCGAACAATTCCGTTCTTATTGATTTTACTACTGTCGTTGGATACTTCGAGCTGCAAGAAGGTAGCTTTGCCTTTTCTCGCAGAGCAGCAGTAAAAGTTCACACTTTGTGAGACTTATGGTCGACGGATGTGATGAAAAACTTTTTATTGTTCATTATTGGGCGTGATACAGCCCCTTAGAGTGCTCTATAGCATATATATTTTTAGATTGCTGATATCCAAGTCCCTTTTTTGATGCTCTGCTCCCCTCTTAGTCACTCCCATTGGACTGAGCAGAAGTCCGGGTATGTTTAACCGGCTTCCGCAGAATATTTTTCTAAAGCTTAAGAGATGCGATTTAATTTTTTTTTCAAGGGAATCCATGTATTTAGACAAAATGGAGATATCACGAAATACGTAACGGCTTGAGACTGTGTACTAAAACGAAGTAAGTTTACATCAAGTTGTCAAATTGCCAGTTCTGCGTGGATGAGATTGCAAACCTAAGAGACTTTGTCGGGCAAAACGCGTCTGAATGGTACGTAGAACGGGTGAGATCAGTCAGGGTAATACTTGGGCTGGACTTCAAAGTGAGACGCTCGATCGCGCCGTGATACGAGCTTTTAGATGAAGCTGAAAGCCAGTCGAAATTCAAGATTGCGGCTTAGCTGCAGCACTGACAATGTCAGCCTTCCACATGAAACTAGACATGTATACCTGAAACTTATCTGTTCTTCATATGCAAATCGGTTACACTTTTTCACCCATATAAGATAAGTCCGAATTGCTTCGACAGCATCGACGCAAAGTACAGGTCAGAAATCGTGATCTTGTGCAACTTACTGCACCTTAGCACACTTGAAAAATTTGAGCGTGCCGTTATTGGTGAACATTAGGACATTGTCGTGGCAATTCTAACCATTGAGCAAAAGTAGTTGTCAAGCGCGACGAGCGTAAATGCTTCAACTCTTTGCTTGCACCACGCCCATCATCCAATTAGAACAGTTAGGTTTCACATATTTCTTTGCGCAATAGCTGTAGCACTTGCAGCTCTCTCTGAATACTGCCACTACATCTTCTTTAATTATCATTTAGCTCCTGTGTTCAATCTCTGGCGCGACCGACGTGATTGATCCGGTTCGCAATGCAAAAGAATCACAACCATGCGCTTACGGTGAGAAGCGGTTCTTTTGACTAAGCTGGGCACGATACGGCGTATGCTCACAAGATATTTTAAGTCCAGAAACGTTCGTACTAGTTGCGAGAGGGAATCATCTATCCAAAAACAAGTCATTTGCTTGCCCAGTCACGATAGCCACACACTGCATATCCTGCCCAAAGCATGCACGGGAGTGGAAGATACACTCCATCCGAGCAACACGCTCTTGCCATCGTCAGCTTCACTAATCGAAACATTTTCAATTTCTTACCGTGGAGCTTTCGCGGATACAAATTGAAATTGACCGAAGAGGCAGAGGGTGGGACATTCAAATACTAATGCTGTATGCCTTATAACAGACAGCTGCGGTGTTGCGAAGGTTTACTTGTTTTTAGGACGGTCTGCCTTGGCTTTAACGAAGTATTCCTTGTCGAGCGTTGCCGTGTTGGTGTGCTCTTGTTTCATGCGGATGCCTTTGTTTGATACCTGAAAAGGCACAAGTACTACTACGCAAAAAAAGGGGGCGGGCTGAGTGATCAGTGTCCTGAATTGGATCATTAGGAAGACGATTGGTGGAATATCTGGCTGTGTTGTTAATTGCCTGTGTACGGGCTTGTTACAGCTAAGTTATGCGTCGTCAAGCTATGGTGGCTGGGCTGTTTCAGTATTAGTATTTATTATTTAGACAAGTGCACCGAGTTCACCACAAAATATTGTAATTTTATCCTTCATAAAAGCATACCTGGAGCCTTTCAAAGTAAGTCGTGTTGGTGACAACCGTTTGTCCCCCAGCGCTTTGCCATTCACGGCTCCTGCTTGATTTCATTATTTGTCGCAATCCCATCTTTCTGTCGACACAACATCCACATTATAACTTTAGCTAAAGTTATACGCACCATTTTTGTGTGGATTTGGTAAAATACCGCTTTTTGTTGTCGTTACCGAAGCTTCCCCCTTTCAAAATATCTCTTGACTTGGTATAACTCGTCGGGCTGGTTGGGTCCGTCTTTGTGAGACACAGGACCGGTTGCTTGTATCGCATTTTTCAGTTGGCATGCCAGGTACGCTACCAGTTGAATTGGCTTATATGTGTTGTATGGTTTCTTTTTGCGCTTTGTACAGCCAACATTTTCTTTTTTGGATATAGGCTGCTATAGTAGTTGGGTCTGATTTCTAGTGGATGCGTGATTCTGGCGAAGTTAACTTCAGGCGTATGGTGAAACATTGCTCGCTAAATACACTCTCCGCCAAGAGAACACTAAATACTTGTTATTGAAACGATTTGGTCCTTAAGCCCATTCACTTCAACAAGTTCTGCTAAGCTTATGGTCTCTCTTGATAATGATTGTTCAGCCTAAAGCATCAGGATTGACACGTGCGGAGCAAAATAGAACTTTGCCGTTTTTTTTAAATCACGAAGCATGGCTACTTAGATTGGCCTTTTTGCTGTGACCGTCATTCAAAACTTGCACATCGTGGAAAAATTAAGTCGACGAAAGTGACCAGGTACTTATGTTTCACGCTTGTCTTTGGGCTTGTATTTTGGGCTTATATATTAGAAAATATTAATGGAGATGTTTCAAACGTATCAAATTTTGTATAATCTTTGCTGGCGGAGGAAAAGTCTTGTCTTTGATAAAGACAAGTCGACCGGTTTTCAAGTTTGCCTTCTCAGAGATTGTATCCAAGTATAAGAAGTGATTATCGCTGAGTCGCATGTAATAATTTGTATTTCGTGCAAGGCTACTACCAATACAAAAAAAATTGTCAATATTTAATGCTAAAATGAGAACGTCGTCCTTGTTTTTTTATCGACGCGGCATCGAAAGCTAAGAGCAAAGATAAAAGCGTACATAAGGTGCTTGAGATTTCACCATAAGCTCTTAGTAGATTTTTGACGTCAGCTATTTAACAACTTGATCGTCGCAGTGCAAAATGGGAAGTGAATTCACACAAACAAAGCAAACTTCATGCTCTAACTTACTCGTTGCCACGTGTTCTTCCGTCTCGACTTTCTAGAAACACAATTCGCACCACTATGCTTGCTCTCATCACAACGTGCTCTTAGCGTGTTGCCGTTGCCGTGCACTCTCTAGAATGTGACTACTACCCTTGGATGTCAAGTTGACAGGTACTGTGGGACACTCAATTTGAGGTCGTTACAAGCTAGAGATATTAACTTTGAGTACGTGGACATTTCGTGAACAAATGGTCACGACAGAATTAGCACAATCGCGTGGCAGCCTGATGGTGATTTTTTTAATAGAAAGCAGATTTTACTCTAACCTTTTAATTTGTCAGTAAGATATAATGTTTAATTGATAAAAAAGGACGCTTGCGCACATTATCGGTGTAGTAATAACAAAACTGCATTCGCTGTTTTTAAAATTCAGCAATGACATGCAAAACTTGTTTGCCTAAAAATGATGCGCCAGAGGCGTCAGCTCGGTACATCATTGCACATACATGCGGGTGCGACAAATACGTAACTTGAGCTTCAGAGATGCGGAACTTGATTGCAAAAAGGGCTTCCAGTGATTCCAGCTGCGGTCGAAACGTCAGCAGTAACAGTTACACCATTAAAAGACACAATGTCCTGTCCCTCTACCATTTTGACCATACCGCCGTCGTCCGACAAAGTTATTGGACCGATGTAAAACTCAAAATCGGCAGGAAGTTTTCTCTCGAACGAATGGGTAGTTATAAGGACAAGATCGTCTTCGCCCTCGCTCATGTAGAATTCGAGATCATGACCCTTGCCTGAAAGGGCAGCCGATAGGGCAAAGCCAAAGTTGTACCACGTGCCGGGCACAAATTCGGTCTCCCATCTCGGGTCCCACGTATAATTGTTAAAATAGATAAGCTTCGGGGGACTGAGCGTCGCATTTACAACAATATCAAAGTAGTGCAACTCGTCAACGACGACATGCCAAGCGTATTTGTTCAGAAAGGCTTCGTCTTTTTTAAAGCTGGTGCGAAAGAAGGTCTTGCCCTTTTCATTCGTGGCGACTAATTGCACGAGCTCTGAGCGACGAAAGTTGGTCTGCGCCTTAAAAATCGCCTTTCCATCCACACCAATATCAATGACGCCCTCGTCACAGTTGTAGCCCTTTGGTCGACCTCTCTGATCGATGGTGACGTAGTCGGCGACCGTTAGTGAAGTGTCGTTGCGCATGGTGAAGATGTGCGTTAAATACTTGTCCGTGACCTTTTCGACGGTCAGGTCATTGGCACGACCGTCCCATGGAAGCGCCTTAGCATTGTTATGGGCCTGAGCTGCAGAGCAGGTCGACGCGAGCGCCACGCTCATGATCGCAGAGAAGGAGACCATGATGTTGGATAAGAGGTGCCGGGATACGTGGCTGGAGGAAGATTGTCAAATGACCTGACTGAAAGAGCTGGCAAGCCGACAGCTCTTTCGACATTGTTACTTTAATGGTGAGGTGGGATCGGGCGGCACCTACAAGTACGATATGTTTTCCAGGATGAAGGTGATTTGCTTTCTGTAGCGTACGTAAAATGTGCACAATGGTTAGAAACTGTAATCAAATAGACAAGTGAATAGTTGTCACAGCGTTCAAAAGCTGCGCGATTGGGCTAAACTATGGTTAAAAAAAGCACCACTTTGTCTACGACAACAGTCATTATAGATGATGCGATGTAGGGATGCTACATTAACGTTGTAAAATGCATCGGAGCTTTTTGACGTACACGCAACAAAAAATTGTGTCTGCACCGTCTACTACTATATATGTCCCAGCGCCAGATGGTGCGATGAGCAATGCCTTGCATTCAACCGGTTCAGTCTTATTAAAAATGTAACCTTCATTCCCTTACTGAATCGTATGTAAAGCGCAAAGCGCCTTTCGAGTCTGGTGGCCGATATTATCAATGAATTTCCTAAAGTCAGCACTTTCTTTGGTGAACTTTTCGTGCCCAACTTTATGTGTGTTATCTGTAGGGATTAATTCTTCTACGGTCAAAAATAAATCTTGATCTAGTATGAAGTATGCAGATCATTTTTTTTCTTAGAAAAAGTGAAGTATGCAGCGCAAAATTTGTTTTCTAAGAAAAAGAAAGTGACAGAATGTACATAAATAAAATTGCGTATGTTTTTATTCGGGTTCATATTTATCATAGATTTCGTTTTTCGCAGAATGATAATCGTAAAAGGAATGAAAATTGAGCTTTCTTGTCGAATTACCCTTTTCCCGCTACAATTAGAGGGCTTGAAGCTGATGCTGTGTAGTCTTCGGACATAACGACATTGACGGCCTCCTAGTCGCTCACTAATAGTATGCTCTGGGTCGTCCGCTGTACTAGAATAAAATTATGTTTGCAGAACACAGGATGAAATGATGCACTCATACGCCGATGGTTAATGACTGGAAGATTGCCAAGAATCTGATAAGATCTCTAAAAGCACCACGGTCAACGCTACTCACAGTTGCACGACGACGGTCCCAACTAACAAGTACACTTCGCGGTCAATACTGACAAGGTGACTACGAGGGATCGCATGATTATGGGAGTTGGATACATGCAAAAATGACACAGCATCTTTTTTTATAAATTTCTGGTGTAAAAGTATACTTATTGTTGCTTGAATACTTTGCAAACTCCAAAAACAAGAATAATATTGCTTGCCTGCATTATTTAACGTGATCCAAAGATACATTATCATCGAGCCACCTGAAGTCTTGCCTGCATCCATTTTGATTTAAAGTGGTTTTGATTTAAGAATGTCTTTAAGTGTCTGAATCCTGAAAGGGTTTCGGAGTAAACGATCTGCGCTCCTATATCTGTATATTTAACGCGATGATACCATTCGAGAAACAATGATGGCCATACGTTCCTTTGCAATCATCTCGTCAATATAGGACACACATCGTAATGTTAGAATGGAACTGTCGTCGTGAAGTTGCGCAACTTAAACCGCGCTCCCTTTTATCATCACACCACTTGCTTGAAGATCTTTGGTCATCAAAAACTATTATTGCGCGAAAGCGTCGCATCACTTCGTGGTCTGCAAACATCACCCTAATATTTGTACAGCAGGCCGCCCAGCGCAATTTAATAGAAGCTTAGTGATAATCGATCTCATCAGATCCTACGTACTGTAAGCGGGCAGCAATTTAACGTCGTCGGAATTTGGAGGCATTACAGAGCTATCAGTTTGGACTTAGCAGGCGTATCTTTGTCAAGGCTTGCCTTAAGATCAGACGTTGGTCTATGTGGAGGCCATCGATCGATACATAGTACTGCATTAAAGCCACGTCGTTATCATCTCACTTAACCTCCATGTCTAAAGCAACTCGTGCCCACCGCGATTAAGCCGAAACTTAATCCTCGTAAATCGTCCTTAAACTTTTCTAATCATGCACTTTGCCAATCCTACTTTAGCGCTATGTCACTAGCAGCGACGCCCGACTTCCTTGATCCTACACAGGTTGATCTGAGCCGCTATTGCAAATTTGCTTTAGTAAGTTTTGAGAGGCTTGTCACCTGCTTTTTTTGGATCGCATCTCTCCTTGTCGCCTGTAAGTATACACCGGGCGTGCTTCGCACAACACCAGATCACTTTAACTATTAAAAAGTACAGAAATCGTTTTAACGCTAATATGTAGATGGGAGCAGATTAAATGCGTCCTACATAGAATTACGTGTATATATTCAAGTGGCTCGCGGGGCTTATTTGTGTGGTGCGCTTGTCAAGATTACGATCTTTTAATAGTAAGTGGTTCTTAAACATTATTTGTTCTACTTTTAAATAAAATTAGATATTACTATGAATAGTAATGCAAACCAATATAATTTCTATTTCGACGGCTTCCAAGGCGCTCAAATTACAAAAGGTCGAGGCTTTGACTCTTCCTTCTATTGCGTTATTGATAATTTAGGTAATTTTGCATTTACTGACAAGGGCTAGTTAAAAACCAAGTAAACCGAAGCAATTTGATACTATGACATGCCATCAGACTGAAGTTTTCTCGTTCGCGAGCGAAAAATATACAATATTTGATACACTAATAATACAGCTTTGCTGTATTGTATTGTTGTATTACGTTATCGCGTTGCCAAGTTATGCACGTGCTAGGCTCTATGGCTAGTCCACGGCATAGAGTGGTGTCCACATACGTCGGGTCTCGTTCGGCGGGCAGTGCAGCCAGCACCGAGGCCGTGAGGGTCTTCCATTACTTTGAGCTTTGCTGTAATATTGTTTTTTATATTAGATGATCGACAAGACTTTCCACGAAAATAGCACATTATACTTTATACTAGAAAAATTTATAAGACACACAACTTTTAATTTAATACGGACAAGGTTCAACATGAGAAAAAAGCATGCGCTCTGTTTCAACTTTAGCAATGACGAACACAAAAAAATATTTGCTTATAAGAGTTTTGCAACTACCAAGCCAGAGACGTCTGCTAAGTGAGAAGACGCAGATATCGCTGCATACTTACATACGAATACGATACCACGAGCTTCAAAGATGCTTGGTATTCATGCAAATAGAGCTGCTTTTGCTTCCTGCGTCAGTCGAAACGTCAGCCGTGACACTAACTCCGTTGTAAGATACAATGTCCTGTTTCTCTTTCATTTTAACCGGACCACCATCGTCTGACAGAGTCAATAGACCGATGTGGAATTCAAAGTCGGCAGGAAGTTCCTTTTTGAACGAGTGGGTAGCCGTGAGGTTAAGATCCTTTTCGCCTGTGCTCATGTAAAATTCAATCTCATGACCGCCTGCGGGGGCAGCCGAAAGGGCAATGCCAAAATTGTACCACGTATTGGGCACAAACTCGGCCTCCCATTTCGGGTCCCACGTACCATTGTTGAGGTAGATGAGCATCGGGGGGTCAAGCGTCGCATCCAGACGAATCTCAAAGAAGTGCAGCTCATCAAAGATCATCTGCCAGGCGTATTCGTTTATGAAAAAGTCTTCTTTTTTGAAGCTGGTGCGGAAGAAGGTCTTGCCCTTTGGATTGGTGGCGACAAATTGCACGAGCTCTGAACGACGAAAGTTGGATTGCGCCTTAAAGATCGCGTCTCCATCCACGCCAATATTAATGACGCCCTTATCACAATTGAAGCCCTCAGGTCGACCTTTGTGATCGATGGTGACGTAGTCGCCGACCGTTAAGGAAGAGTCGTTTCGCATGGTGAGAATATGCGTCAAGTACTTGTCCGTGATATGGTCCATAGTCAGATCGTTTGCACGCCCGCCCCACGGAAGCGGCTGAACATCTTTTGCGTGGGCTATAGAATAAGTTAACGCAACAGCCGCAGCGCTCGCAATCACATAGAAGGAGACCATGCCAAATGCTGGAATGCGTCACTGGAGGTAAAAGATCAAATACTTTGACTGAAAAGACTGTCAAGCTGACGTTATTACAACCATGGAGGGTGTGGCATCTGATGTCCCTTCCAATATAAGTAATTATGTAGTTTTTCGTCAAATCTTAAGATGTGCACATAATGGATGAGAGACCCAGCTTATTTAGTCGCTTTAAGTTCAAAGGCTTCCTATATTAGTAACAACTCGAGTCATAGTGCTTCGATCATATAAGATAGTTGAGACTAGCAAAAGTATGCCTTTGACAGCAACTATTGCCGTTTAAAAGCTTCTCTACAATGTGAAAAAAGCTTTTCTAGCGTCAGAAAAGCTACACCGTTGGACGAGTAGTTGGTGCGTCGAGTTGAACGTTCTCTCGCAACAGACAATATTTATGTCACAGCGCTAGATGGTTTAATGACTTATTCTTATGGTTCCTTGGCAACATGGTACCGTTAACGTCAACACATTGTATGGGTACCAATTATGTGTAACACTTGGGGAAAGGTGAGACCGGGCGGCACCTGTAAGTGAGACCTCCGCGATATTTGGTTATACTTCATTTGTCTCGATAGCGTACACCAGCTTTTATAGTTTTTTGGATTTAAAAGCTTTGTAATCGAGCGAAGTACAGCCACGCGCAAAAAAGATCGTAGTAAAGCATTTTCCCGCTAGAGACAGCGCCAGATAGGATATTATGCCGCTGAAATTATATATTCTTTGCAACTTTGTAAAATATTGCCGCCATATCTTCCCAAATTGTATGATCGGATCGCAGAGCGCCTTACGAAGTTAACGAGTGGACGATATCGACCGAACGTAAGTCGGCACTTGCCTGCATGACAAAAAAAAAGCACTCAGCACAACCAGTGAAGCAAAAAAATGCATGCGCAACTTTAACAATAACGAAAACAAGAAAAATATTTGCTTAAAAAATCAAGCTACTACCAAGCCAGAGACGTCAGCTGGGTGAAATGAGGTACATCGCTGCATACATGCGATTAAGATATCGTGAGCTTCAAAGATGCTTGCTTTTCTTGCAAATAGAGCTGCTTTTGCTTCCTGCGTCGGTCGAAACGTCAGCCGTAACACTTACTCCGTTGTAAGACACAATGTCCTGTTTCTTTTTCATTTTGACTGGACCACCGTCGTCTGACAGAGTCAAAAGACCAATGTGGTACTCGAAGTCGGCAGGAAGCTCCTTCTTGTACGAGTGGGTAGCCGTTAGCTTAAGTTCCTTTTCGCCCTCGCTCATGTAAAATTCAATCTTATGACCGCCAGAGGAAGCGGCCGAAAGGGCAATGCCAAAGTTGTACCACGTATCGGGCACAAACTTGGTCTCCCATTTCGGGTCCCACGTACCATTGTTGAGGTAAATGAGCATTGGGGGATCAAGCGTCGCGTCTACACGAATCTCAAAGAAGTGCAATTCGTCAAAGATCATCTGCCAGGCGTATTCGTTCAAAAAAGCTTCCTCTTTTTTAAAGCTAGTGCGGAAGAAGGTCTTGCCCTTTGGATTGGTGGCGACAAACTGCACGAGCTCTGAGCGACGAAAGTTGGATTGCGCCTTGAAGATCGCGTCTCCATCCACACCAATATTAATGACGCCCTTGTCACAATTGAAGCCCTCGGGTCGACCTTTGTGATCGATGGTGACGTAGTCGCCGACCGTTAATGAAGTGTCGTTTCGCATGGTGAAGATGTGCGTCAAGTACTTGTCCGTGATCTGATCGATGGTCAGATCATTTGCACGCCCGCCCCACGGAAGCGGCTGAACATCTTTTGCGTGGGCTACAGAATAGGTTGATGCAAGGGCCGCAGCGCTCATAATCGCAGAGAAGGACACCATAGTCGTTGATAAGAGTTACTGATTTGCGTCTTTGGAGGCAGATTGTCAAATGCCTTGACTGAAAGAACTGCCAAGCCGACATTGTTACTAACGTGGAGAGGCGAAATCGAATGGCACCTGATATACCTCACAGGATGAAATATTATGGCCAGATCTCAAACTAGGCACAATGTATGGAGACCGTAATTAACTAATGAGAAAAAGACAGGTTGATCAGTCTTTTGGAAAATTTTTCCTTACTTCGTAATCTAGTAGACTACACAAGAGATAGTTATACAACCTTTAAATATTGTCGAGGCAAGCACAAGTTTGCCTTTGACAGCAAATAATACTGTTTAAGAGCTACGGTACAATCTGGGAAAAGCTATTCTTGCGTATCGCCGTGTCTGCGTCGAGTCGAACGTCTTCTCGCTGCAGATAATACATGAAACTTAGCGCCAGATGGTGCGATAAATGCCCTTCAATTGCAACATGGAATACCGTTGCCGTTTTACATTAACTAATTGTGTGTTTGAAACGCGGAGCGTTAGTTCGATGAGTAAACCTTTACTTAAAGTCAGCACTTTGCTCGGGAAAGTCCCTTGGTACTACCACCTGGAGAGGTGAGACCGGGCGGAATCTCAAAGGAAGATGTAAAGAGAGACCTTTATTATCAACTTACTATTTGGTTATGCTTTTCTTGTTTCGATTATGTACGCCTGGAAAGGACAGGTTGTATTTTGTTTGAAAGCTAGAAAGCCTCGCAATCGAGCGAAGTACAAAAGGGATGTTATTTAAGCTGTACAGATATTCAAGGCAAGTACCAATTTGCATTTTACAGCTAATGTACAATGTGGGGAAAGGCAGAAATGCTGTACCGCTCGCGCGCTAAATAGACCGTCTTCCCGTTACAGTCACTATGTTTCAGCGCCAGATGGTGTGATAAAAGATGTTATGCCGTTAAACTGGTCCAGTCTTATGGGTCCTTTGCAACATAATAAATTATTGCCGCTATACCTCGATTTGTATGACTGAAGCGTTCGTTCCTTCTATCGATGCATATGGCATACTGGTGAGTGTAGTACAACTTGACGAATCAAAGAGCCTCGTTTCCAAACTCGATCTGCTTTCAATTCTCCTCAAACCGCGCGAACGTACTACAATTACCATTTCTAGCTTACTTAATTTGGTCACGACCCTTCACTCTGACGTGCTCTTTGTTTCACCTTGATCCGACTCGTTAATTGCTTACTAAGCAAGCCAAAGACAAGTCTACGCAAGATTTTTATATGACCAAGTCAATTTTACTGCAAACTTGATCGAATAGTCTTCGCTTAGGGAACGTAGCAGAGAAATTTATTGTAATTAAACCACCCTAAAATTTATAGCTTTATTTCACTCACTTCGCGTAGATTTTCGGACAAGGTTGGGGTGACCCCGTGCCTTCCAAGCGCGGGGGCTAAATGCTCGCGCGCTTCGGGCAGGTGCTCTCGGGCATCTGCAGGTCTCTAACGAGTCTCACCCTCGACGCGACGGTCTCCAGCACCAGGGCGCCACCTGGGCTATTACCAAGTCAGAACTGCACAAAATAATGGAAGACCCTCACGGCCTCGGTGCTGGCTGCACTGCCCGCCGAACGAGACCCGACGTATGCGGACACCACTCTATGCCGTGGACTAGCCATAGAGCCTAGCACGTGCATAACTTGGCAACGCGATAACGTAATACAATACAATACAATACTTCGCGTAGACCCGAAACGTTCATTGTATTGTATTACGTTATCGCAATACAATACTTCGCGTAGACCCGAAACGTTCATTGTACAATACTTCGCGTAGACCCGAAACGTTCATTGTATTGTATTGCGTTATCACGTTGCCAAGTTATGCACGTGCTAGGCTTTATGGCTAGTCCACGGCATAGAGTGGTGTCCGCATACGTCGGGTCTCGTTCGGCGGGCAGTGCTTTGTGGTAGAGCTCGAGATCGACAGTTTCACTTAGGTTTTGAACTTGGCTGCAGGCAATGTCTCCGTCACCCATCAGCAAACTTAATGTCGAGGGTATCTGCTTCACTGGTTGCCGCTTCAATATCTGTATATCCAATGTGACGATACTATTTAAGAAACCATGATGGTCATACGTTCCTTTGCAGCCATCTCGTCAATATAGGACACACATTGTAATGTTAAAATGGAACCGTCGTCGTGGAGTTGCGCAGCTTTAACCGCGCTCCCCTTCATTATCCACCACTCGCTTGGAGAACTTTCGGTCATCAAGTACTATTATTGCACGAGCGCGTCGCGTCACTGTGTGGTCTGCAAACATCACTCTAATCCTTGTACAGCAGGCCACCCAGCGCAATTTGCTGGCGAGCAACAGAAGCTTAGTGATAATCGATCATATCAGATCCTACGTACTTTAGCGGGCAGTAATTCAACGTCGTAGAAATCTAGAGGCATTAAAGAGCTATCAGCTTGGATTCAGCAAGCCTACCTTTGTCAAGGCTTGCCTTAAGATCAGGCCTTTGTCTATGTGGAGGCCATCGATCGATGCCTTGTACTGCATTAAAGCTACGTCGTAATCTTCTCACTTAGCCTCCATGTCTAAAGCTCCTCGTGCCCATCGCGAATTAAGCCAAAACTCAATCATTTTTAAATCGTCCTTAACTTTTTTTATCATGCACTTTGCTAATCCTACTTTAGTACAGGTTTGGGAAATAAAATCATTTTCGGGAGGTGATTTGCTCAAGTGAAGGGGCTGGTGGAATTTTCAGGAGCCATATTCGATCAGCTTGACTAAAAAATTGACCCAGACATTAGGTCGATCACAAAGAAAATCCTTTTAAAATTAGCAATTAGCGGGTTAGACCGAGGTCAAAGCAAAAAGCACGTCAAAGAGTAGGCTGGCTGAGTTGCCTCACGAACCTCTCCGGAATCATGACTTTAAGGTACAAATGGCCTTTCTGAACTTCCTTTAGTTCTTAGCGGTTGGCTTTCATTTTTTTTGGGGATCAGATAGTTACGCTCATCCCCAAACCACTTAAAAGGGCAGCCACTTCTCCTTCCACTCTATCATATGCATCGGTGAGTACAAGATGCAATAAACTGCTCTGTCTCGAAAGAGCAGATCGCCGTGGTTGGCAGGACTTTCACTTTAGCTGACATTTATACTGTGCAGAAATACGAGCTCTGACAATGTACACTTTGTCACTAAAAAATTTTTCATAAGAAAAACTCGTTCTGCATGATTCAAAGATTAATTGCCTGCATACTCAAAATACTCAAAAAGGAGTCCCCATCAGGTAGCGCACACAAAGTTTGAGGAACGTGCTGACTTTGGGCCGGTCAATGATAACGTCTGCTTATCAATTATAATTTGCTAAAGGCATGACGGCAACACTGTATAATGTTGCACACAACCCGTAAATTGGACTGATTATTGCACCAGCTTGCGCTGGGACAAATACAGTGGCTAAGCGAGCGGACGGTGTACTCGACGCAGGCATTTGTCTTTGTTGCGCCTAGATGCAGCGGTGCAGATTTCCCAACGTCAAAATGCTTCCTCTAGGCTGTATCCTCTCGAACATTAATAGCTGCTGTCAAAGGCAATGTGGTGCTTGCATCAACCATCTTTTGAGCTCAAAGACTCTGCACTTGCTCGTTTACAAAGCTTATGAGCCATCTCACAACTATACAACCCGTCTTTCCTTGTTGTTGCGTACGGTATCCATACATTGTGCACATTTTCGGGATTTGACATGAACTATATCAAGCGTAGATTAATAACACCTTTATCTTAGAAAGCATATCGTACTTGAAAGCGCTGCCCAATCCCACCCCTCCTTTCAAGTAACAAATGTCGGCTTGAAAATCTTGCAGTCAAAGCATTTGACAATTCACCTTAGGCGACGCATCCCCGCATCTCATACTCTTCATCATGGTCTCCTTCCCCGCGATCGTAAGCGCCATGGCACTCGCGTCAGCCTGCTCTATAGCACAGGGCCAAAATAATGTTAAGCCGCTTCCGTGGGACGGTCGTGCAAATGACTTGACTGTCGAAAAGATCACGGACAAGTACTTGACGCATTGCTTTACCATGCGAAACGACTCTTCACTTACGGTCGCCGACTACGTCACTATTGATCAGAAAGGTCGACCAAAGGGCTTCAACTGTGACGAGGGCGTCATTAATATTGGTGTGGATGGTAGGGCGATTTTTAGGGCGCAGACTAACTTTCGTCGCTCAGAGCTTGTGCAGTATGTCGCCACCAATACGAACGGCAAAACCTTCTTTCGCACCAGCTTCATGAAGGAGGAAGCCTTTTTGAACGAATACACCTGGCAGATGATCTTCGACGAGTTGCACTACTTCGAAATCCGCGTGGATGCGGCGCTCAGCCCTCCTATGCTCGTCTACATCAATAATGGGTCGTGGGACCCGAAGTGGCAGACCGAATTTGTGCCCGGTACGTGGTACAATTTTGGCATTGCCATTTCGGCTGCCCCCTCAGGCAAACGTCATGAGCTCGAATTCTACATGAGCGAGGGCGAAAACGATCTTGTCCTAATGACCACTCACTTGTGCGAAAGGGAACTTCCCGCCGACTTTGAGTACCACATCGGTCTTTTGACTGTGTCAGACGACGGTAGTCCGGTCGAAATGAAGAAGGGACAGGACATTGTAACTTACAGCGGTGTAACCGTCACTGCTGACGTTTCGACCGCTGCTGAAATTGTCGGAAGTCCTACTTGCAAATAACTGTGCAACGAAGATAATTGTCTACACTTTCGCCTTGAGAGCGACGATATGATTTTAGTACTAAATACTTAACGATATCTAACTAATGGCTAAAGAGATAGATACTTAAAAATTAGTTTCTGACTATAAACATGTTTGCAGTTCTCTACAAGTATCACACTAGAGATCGAGAACGCGTCGTTTCTCAGTGTACCGTCGTCTTCAACGGCAAACGAAAATGCACTCCCTAAGCCAGTTCCGGAACCAGTCCGACATTCCCCATCATCGCAATTTCTTGCCAATCCATCGTCCAATCCCTTTGCTTCATTGCCAACGCAGCCGGTTGCGCTAGTAGCAAGCGCAGTAGACGAGAGTCTGCGTGTTTTGTACCTGAGCAAAGCCACGAAATGCTATTGATTGCAATGGGAAGCAGAATGTAAGCTTATATAATTGATAGTGTTAAACCTTAATAGAATCTAACCGACAATTGTACCAGTAAACCAACGATGCACAACTGCAACGTTCTACTATGTTGCAAATGATCCGTAACACTAGGCTGGATTAATGGCATGACATCATTTATCGCGCAGTCTAGCAATGAAACATACATATGTTGTATGTAGCGAGTAGACGGTATATCGTTGCACGTGACATCTATGAGCGGTGCAGCTTTTCCGACTTTAGAATAGCTTTCCCCGGATTCATCGACTTAGGTTGCACGATAATAATTGCTGTCAAAGGCAAAGTCGTGCTTGCCTCTACTATCTCTTACGCTCAAATAACTTTGACTCTGTGCTACGCTCGATTAGAAAGCTGTTGAGCCTATCCTACAACTTTACAATCTGTCTTCTTCTTGTCAATTGATTACGCTTTCCATACATCGTGCGCATCTTGGGATCTGGCGTACACTGTAATAACGAAAGAAACACACTTTGACAATTGGTATACCTCGAATTCGGAGATGCCGCTCGGTCTCACCTCTCTGTGGAAGTAAATTCAGGCAAAACATTAAGTTTTGCCTCCAATTTCGCAAACCAGCATCTCTCGTCGGTTTTTGTCTACACCCGATGCGAATATAAAACAATATATTCAGTACTTCTTTTATCAGCAATTGCTCTCACAACACAAACACTTGATAGTAGCTTGATAATCGCAAGGACATCGTAATTTAAGCATTGATTTTGATTGGCATGTGAAGCGTTTGACAGAGGATCGCCTGTGTAATAAAGAACAGAATTCGCAAAGCCTTCGGCATATCGTTTTAATGGAAGAAATCAAGGAGGAGCAACGCTACCAGTAGTCGATTAATCTTACCAGAGTGATTTCAAAGAAGGCGTTCACAGTTTCTCGTGCTCACCTCGAGCAACAAACCAAAGACATATTATAAAATACTTACACACCTTTGGAGACACGTCAAGCTACCCGATCATGATAAAAAAAAATCACGTGCACCCATAAGGCGCGTACATGCACAGGAAAGCGCTTGCGGCTCGAACAATGAAAAAGAAAGTCGTGGTTTTAGTACTAATTTAGTGTGAACAAGTGCACGCTAGCGTACGTCCAGATACTAGCCCTTATCACATTTTCAAGCGAGAGACAACGGCTGGTGTAATTGTATAAAAAAGATAAACACATCAGCCATCGTTTAAACTGATAGCGCACGTGACACGCACTTTTGACGTACATGAGGCGTCCGAATAGTCACATTAAAGGCTAAGATTTGTCGCTTTCTAATTAGCCGCAACTGCAACACAAACCTTAACAAGCGTAGTAACTAATTTGTCACAAGAAGAACATAATTTTCTGATAACATGAGCTTTCTACCTCGAAGATGAAGCCATTGGGACTAACAAAGACTTTTACTACCAATTTCATCAATTAATGGCTTTTCATAGCTCACAGGTAATGGACACTTAAAGAGCCTGCGGATTCTCTTGAAGTTGCGAAAACCAAATTTCCTTTCGTACTTCATTTGAAAATTTGCGCAAAAAATCTTGATAAGGCGGACCTCGAATCAAGGTGAATATCAATGAGATAAAAAAAGAATATTAACATGAATTGCAAAAGCTTTGCAACCAGATGAAATGAAAGTAAGAAACACAATTCAGTGAAGTCGCTTAGCACCCGAGACATTTAAGAGGACCAAAAGCATTCCAAAGGATATTTATCAGGTCATTCGCCGAGGCTCGATGTTCTTTGTACAACATTATCACATTTACAACCGCTACTTTAAGTATGTTGTTGGGCTGCTTGTTGAGCTGCTAGCTTTTTACGCACTTCAAGCAAATTAGATGATCGACATAGCTCTGACCTAGACTCAGAGTCGAATAGTCGAGAGTCACATTACTTTCAAAAAGTGTTCTATGACATAGTTTATTTCCAAAATATTGGCTTATTTTGCTATGTGACATTTAAGCGGCTGCTGGAGACATAGATGCACTATTCTATTGTGACTTTAAATCTTCGTCGGGTATAAACAAAGAGAGGCTGAGGTAGCAAAATACCCACAGCGAGGCGGGTCCCCCAAAGTACGATAGACTTTTGAAGTGGAAATTATTACGCATTATTGTTTTCTAAGCGTACGTCAGATCCCATGATGTGCACGACGTATGGTGACCATCAGCACATGGTCCGACAAAGAGTTTTAAGGAAAGCTGAAATGCATCGTAATTATGCAGCTTTGAGGATAGTTGAGGCTAGCACAAGTTTGCCTTTGACAGCAATCATTGCCGTTTAAGATAATACCATCAAGGGAAAGCTATCCTTGCGTCGGAAGTGCGGTACATTGAGGCTATAAAACTCACGCGCAACAAAAAAGAAGGCGAGACCGTCTACTCGCTTCAGACATTAAGTCCCAGCGCCAGATGGTGCGACAAACGATGCCGTGCCGTTGAAGTGGTTCAGTCCTATGGACCCTTTGCAACATGGTAATAAAATTGCCATTACACTTTCCACTGATTGTATGCTCGAAAGGTGGAGCGCCCGTCGAGTCTAAAGAGCGGACATTAACATTGACTTACCTAACGACCACCTTTTCCTAGTATGTGTGATACTATTCCCTGTTGCAGTGTTTTTGGAGGATTTAGGCAATTAATAGTATTTCTGATCAATGCGTCTTTTAGCGAGTGCTAATGTAGTTTATGCACAAGTAGTTTAGACGCATATAACACTTTTACACGAAATAAATGTTTATCAAAAAGTGATAAAACGAACGATGATATACAGGCGTATGTATCATTCGGGCTCGTATTTCTCCTCTTCCGATCCGGTTTATGCATAAAATTGGTTTCAGCGAAAGTTCGGTGACAGTAGCATCTTGACAAAACGGCAAGTTGCTGAGCGCGTCGTTGTTCTTACTGCCGATGGATATGACATACTGTTGGGTGTAATGCCTGCCGTACTCGATGAAATAATTAGGTGGTACTAAAGACACTTAATGACAGCCATTGCGAGTCAAAAACAAGGTTGTCCGAAACGCAAGCTCATTTGAACCTGCATAACTTTAATTTCGAAAAGCTTTGAGGTCTCAACCCTAAACATTGAAGTGCCCTCAAACGCAAATTGCTGACTGATCAATTTTCGAAAAACAAAATCTTCGAAAGCGACCAGTGAATCTTTTTTAATGGTGCTCGCAGAAGAAACGTAGCTGGGGAAACATACTGTGATGAAACGACACCTTGTCGTGTGAGTCTTCTTCTACTGAATTTGCATGATTGTACAGGTCCGTTGCCGGTGCTTGGCTCGAAATACATATTTTATAGCATATACTCAATGATAGCGAGAACTAAAGCACACAATTTTCGTGCAAACGACAAATTTCTTGCGCTACAACATATGCGTGCTTTAGTTCTCGCTGCTAGAAACGTAACGAAATTTTGTGGAATGTAAGTGAGGTAGAAATGATGGATAAGCAATATGATCGGCCTACCGATCTTTGGTTTCTTAAGCTGGATCGTATCCTTGGCGTTTTGGTACTGCCTTACGCAAAAATTTCTTTCAATAAAGCTCATCCTTTGGAGTTAACTTCCTTGGTGGTACCGCTAACCGGACACTACTGCCTCTCAATGAGAGGGCTTGTGTCTTTTGATGTCTAAACGCCGGGTGCGAGTAATGTCATTGTCAGCAAAATAGTAAATTTATTGCCGAGAATGTCTACGCAACCGGTTTCAGCGCACGCAAAATTCGCTTTGGCTGTCGGCATGAAAGATCTGACTATTATCTGCAGTGCGATCATTCCATTGCGTTGGACTGACGATCATACGATCACTTCGTCAGTACAGGCCCAAAATAGTAGCGACAACTCGGGAATGTCGTCGTGCTAGAGAGTACTAACCGTACTACATTTAGATGTCTCGTGACTCGCTGTGCGAGTTATCAGTCAATAAGCATCGGCGCATGACTGAGTCACGCCACTTAGTGGTCTACTGACATCAACCTTTCTTGTACGTCAAGACGCTTTAAATTGACGTGCTCTGAATCGGCAGCAATTTATTGTCATCAGGATTTGAGAGTTCTCAAAAGTTACCTCAACGAGTACGTCTTGTCGAGCATCTCCTCTTTGTCAGCTCTTCATCCACACGAATGCCTCTCGAGCTGTATCTTCAATGGGCTTTGAAAGACGCCAAAGTTTTTTAAACTCGGGCTTCTTTTATCCCGCCAAAACTGGCGCCCATGACGATGACAAAGCGTTCCCATACAATTCGTCATCTTGGCACGTCCTTATGCACGGGCCGGTAATTGAACGTGTTATTTATTCCTAAAGCAAATTGTCATCAGAAGTTAGTTCCAGCGACGCGCAACTTCGATGGGCCTATGCACGTTCTGCACAAGCTTTACCGCGAGTTAATCGTAAATGTTATCGAAAGCCTTGATGTCTGCAGAACAATTCTTAGCTTTGGCTTTCTCTTCTGACTTAGCTCTATATATTTTGGACACAGAATCGGAACTTTAAATGTCTTGTCCCATTAAGCCTATGCCGCTTCCTGGATTGCAAATATTCTTTCGCGCTGTTTACGGAACAGCAGCGTTAGACTGTTATTTTTCCTTTTGGATTCTTGCTCTTGTGAGTTCGTGCACCTGACAAATCTGTTCGAAGCTTTGTCGGAATATTTCGAGGCTAACATCCTGGCGCATTGTGATCACCAATCGCTCATTGAGGAGCAAAACCTTGTATCTACTTCATCCCGATTCTTTGTCCTATTCGGTGTTTTCCCCAATATTTCTTCTCATTGGTATACATTTCGCAGTCTTACCAAAACAAAGACCATGGCTTCTTGTACGCAGGGCGCTGTGTCTATTAGCTTCTCATGTAGCAAAGCCTTTCTTGTGTTTGATCGCGTTGGAGTTGTATTTAAGATATACGCCGCAGATTTAAATGCAGTACTTGATTAAGTAAGATATGTTCTAGACCTGATTGTCATGCGCTTATCGCGTAGAATTATGATGAGGATTATTTTCTCCATATTGTCGCTACTCTTTGGTACTTTTTGCTTCGGGAGCCTAGCGTTAAGTATCTATTTTCATGCAGAAAGCATTCAAGGCTGCTCATTTCTATCATTGGTGAGAACAAGCTGTTGAAGCACGCCCAAAGTGCAAAGACGCAGCTCCGCCTTTCTCATTGAATCACAATTCGAATTGCAAAATGTCAAATTTGTAGTCCACCAAAATGTAAAGATACTTGTTTCTCATGTCTATCCTTGGACTCTTGAGATCATTTTACATCACGCCATCGCAACTGTTAATTCATTTATTATTTTTGATTGCTTGGGATGCGTCCCCTTTCTCGTACTTGGAGAAGGGGACGCATCGAGTGTGACTCGTTCCAAGTACGAGTCACACTCAGATCGGTGTAGATAAGTCAGGTGAAAACTTGGGCCCGATCGCGTCGTAAGAAATGTGGTTCTAACAAATGCAGACTTCCTGGTTGCGGCACCGGCATTACTATTACCAGAAACCGCAAAATTGCGTTTTTTAGTCAAATAAAAAGCTTTAAACGAAGGTGGAAATTGCGTCGACTATTAACTTGTTATCGATTTGAAGCTAGAACATAATTGAGTCTTTTATGCGCTGATAACTATCATTATTTGTTGACGAAGAGATAACCCTTTTTGACTTAGACGTCCATATGAGGTAAGTCTGAGCTGCTTCGACAGTATTGGCGCGTAGTACTGGTCAAATAGCATGATCATAAGTAGATAACTGCGCACGTAAGTCACCTTACCACGCTTAGTATCACCGGGCGCCTCGGTGATGGCGAACATAAATCCCTTTGTTGTCATAGCGATCCTCGCCACTCTACGTAGAATTTGTCACAGGTTGAGCCTCGCATCGATTCATATCATCCAAAATGGCTGTCAAGAATACTCTTCCCTTTTAAAAGCATCGCGTGCAATGCAAGGCTTTGCAAGCGCAAATGAATTATTTCCTTACTTGCCATCACGTCTGTTTCTATGAGCAATTACAGTTTTTTGCATATTTGGCTGTAGCACTTGCAGTGCCCTTCGACTACCACCAGAATATCGTATTAGATTGTCGCTTAGCTGTCGCGCTCCATCTTGTGCGCGTCTGACGTACTTAGTGTGTTCTGCAAGGAAGAAATGCTAGCCATCTTTATTAAAAGCTGGCGCGACGTGCCTGGCGATGCTCGCTACGATTGCTTCGTGCTCGCCAGAATTCCAAATACACGAACGCTCGGACAAGATTCAACAAAAAAAATTTTGGCTTGCACGGTCATGATGGAGCACAAATAGCCTTGTCGATCTCATTCCGAGTATGCTCTAGCAAAGGACGGACATTCTGACAGATAGACACACTTAAGCATCAATAAGAAATTGCGATAAAAAATCCCGTCCATTAGCCCTTCACGGAGCGCTTTACAAGATTGATAGTTAGCCTAATGGATGGAATAGCGGGATCGTAGTAGGTTGACTACTAGTGAAAAGCAATCAAATGCACGATTGATGGGATAAACAATTTTATAACTATACCGACTATGTAATGGTTAATTTTTTAAGTAGGGAAAATGATGATTGACGCCCTTTCTTCAGTATCCACATTAAGTATTTTATCAATTACAGCGCGGATTGCATCACAATCCACAGTGTCTTTCTAAACAATAGAGGCACATTAAGAGGGGAAGGTTTCCGTTTACAAAAAAATTCGTCGTTAAAGTTGTGCCAGCCATAAGTTTCAATTTGTTCCGTCATCCTCATATCCTTCTTGATTGAGATACTGTGTTTACAATTTTGCTTTCGATATCGATTTCACCCCTTCATTTGATTTTGTCTGAGTGTTTTTGTCTTCACATAACCACGATGATCTTTTAAATCAGGGAACGTGCACCATTTCGATGAAGTAATTTCCGCAAAATATGTAAATCACGATTACACATTGCTACCAAAACTTCCTGCTAGCAGAGCGATTTCTCTGGTAGTCGTGGAGATTCGCTAGGGTGTCTTTTGTATCACGTCGGTGGTCCTGATATGCTTCTCAGGTATTCTTGACTTTGTATATCTTGCGGATCTAGCTGGGCCGTCTTGACTGGGATTAGTTTTACCTGCTTGCGTCGCATTTTTTAGTTGGCATATCTTGTACGCCGACAATTCGACTGGATTATATTTAGGATATGTGGCTTAATGTGCCTTGTCTAGGTAGGCTTTATTATGACCATGACTACTTTATATCGCAAGTGGGGTGGATTGAACAGCGATCACGTCGTTCTAGCAAGCTTAATTCCGGGTCTCTGGGGTTGAAGCTGACAATGTGCTAGCCAGAGACACTAACTATCACTAGATCACTGGATACCTATGCCATCGAGCAATTAAATGCTTAAGCTTGCCCCTTCTCCAACTTTTGCCAATCATTCGATCCCTGCAAACTTGTTGGTCAACTTGAAGCATCAGGACTTTAAGCGTTGGCACGTGCGAAGAAAAATAGCCTGACCGCGAACACTAAGTCTAGCACCATGACACTTCATCATTCACGGGACCGTATTGTGTTAACATGATCCTCCTTTTAACACTGCAGATCTAACTGGTACGAGATGCCATTCCACTCCCGAATAGGATTTATTTGACAATGATCGTGGTCTAATTTTGATACAACCAGCGCTTGTTGCTATTCGAGAAGACGCGGATGCACAACTCCTGCCCTTTGTGTGTAGATCAAGACTACAAAAATTAAGTTTTCTGTTATTCGGCGGAGTCTGTGTCTATCAGTATTTCTGTAAGCATACACGTCAGACGACTTAAGTAAGGATGCGGAACAGCAACGGCAAGAATGCGAGAATTAGCCCAGTCATTATTAGCACAATGAGGTGCATTCTATCCGGCCAACATATATCTTAAGCGCTTGAAAAGCGCATTCGAGTACGTGGCGCTTATCCTAAGCAGATGTCAAAGCAATACCGTCTTCCCTGCTTGGAGACCTCACTAGCAAACCATTTAATTTAATGTCTATCATTTTTTGTGCCAAGTTTGTGACATCTAAAGAAGAAGCCTCGACAAGCACACTGACTCAAGCTTCATTCTTAGTATGGGCAAAGAGATCAAGAGATGCAAAGTGTTACTGCGCGAAGTCGTGACGCTTCAAGTGAAACGCATCAAGCAATTCGACGAAGCCAATAACGATCTTCTCAAAGCGCTCACTCTGCAAAGGGCGCGAAAGAGTGAGAATGGTACAACGCAACCATAAAACTACCAGTTGGTCAAAATGAGAATTCTATGGGCCCGTGTTAAATCACAAATTGTGAAAATGGAAGTCAAAAATAGATGCCGGAACTACCAGTTACTCAGTTAATGAACTAGGTTTATTAAGATCAGGCTTGGACTCATCCAGGCCGGCGGAATGCGGACACTATTGGTGCTTAAGGTGTAGTCAGCAAAACGCGCAGTGTCACAGAGACTACGCCGAAAACTGTTGCAGTGCCAGCAGTAAAGCGTCGGCTACTTCAAATCAGAAAGCTAAAATTTCTAGAGACAAACACTTTGCAAAGAATGAAGCGATCTGCGGTCGCTAACATTTAGCAGATAAGTGGGTACATAGCTAGACAACAAGCAGGCCAAAGAAGAGACTTAAGTTCTTACACACTCTGCTGCGTTTGCATTGAAAAGCAAAAGAAATATTTGATTTTCTCGTTCAGTGGGAGCAGTCTGCCAGAGCACGATGATGCGGAGAGTGCGTGTGTGAAGGGGGCTGTTGAAGACGTTTACTAAATTGAATGCAGGAATCTTGAGAAGTCAACGTTCTCAAGGTAAAGGGCACAAAATTTACGATCAGAGTTAATATTTGATTTTAGGACAGCTGGTATCGACTCAACGAAGTCCGGTTTCTGGTAATGACAATAAAGCTATTCTCTAAAAGACAAAACAAGAAGTCCTCGTCAAGGATTGTCAGAGTGCGATCTTTTTGTGAAAGAGCGGTAGGCTGTGCACAAAACAGACTTTCCCTTTCAATCTCTGCTGTCCACCACGTAATCTCGGTGACGTTCGAAGCATTGAGAACTACAGCAAGCATAGCTCGTTTGCTCGAGAAATACGTTGTGTGCTCAAGAAATGCGTGAATCAGCTCTCGCTACTCCAAAATATACACAACGATATAGCTGAGAATCCGCATCGATATAGCACAGCCCTGTACAATTACGTAGAGGAACTAAGCAAGTGTCGTTTTTACACAATCTTTTTTCTATGCTACGTGTTATTAACAAGTACCGGTCGATCAGATTTACTGTGAACCTTTCTGTAGAATGACCTAAACGTAAGCCATTTCAAACCTTTTGAAAATTCGCAATTTGCAGATTAGATCAAGGTCAGACCAAACAGCACGTAAAAGTGTAGGGTCGACAAAACAAGAAAATCTAGATACGGAGCTCTTTAGAGTCATAATAAATAGGTACGAATAAGCTTGGTCCTCCAAACTACCTTAATTTTTTATCGGTAGTAGCCTATTGGGTGTCATCAAATTACTTCGGTATTAGCTCGTTAGGCCCATCTCCAATATAATTAGTAGGGCAGCCACTGTTTTTTTCAGTATGACAAATGCATCGAAAAGAACAACATGGAACTAAATGTAATATGTCCGAATAAGGTAGAATGCAGGACTTTCATGGAAATTGACATCACCCTATGATAATTATAAAGCAGACATAAGAGCCCAAATTAGAACATTCGCATTTTCCATACTGTACATTTTTCGTTATTTTCCTAATAAATAATACTTCATACCTTATCAATTGGCTGCCTGCATACTCTGAAGAGAAACAGTCCCAATCCGGTATCACGTAGAAAGTTTATAGCAATGAATTTTTTCTTTGGAACAGTGTTGACTTTAGGTGAATCATAGAAATTGTTTGCTCCGCGTTTGCAACATACACACGGTGCACGCCTGACGGTAACACATAATTATGCTTCATAAGAATGATCCGGCTACACGGCATGGCATCGTTTATCACACCATCTGGGACAAATATAATGTCTGCAGCGAGTGGACGAGCCGCGTGAGTTTCATAGCCAATGCAGGTTAAAGAACTTTTCCTGTATCGTACCATCTTAGATGTACTACTATACACGCTTACGATCTCCATACATAAAGCACATCTTGAGATCTGGCGTACGCAGAAAGCATTACTTTCATCGTGGAAAGCACATCGTGTTTTGAAGTGCCGCCCAATCCCACCTTTCCATTCAAAGAACAGTCATGTCGGCTCGGCACTTCTTCAGTCAGGCCATTTGTTAATTTACCTCCAGCGACGCATCCCAGCAGCATCCCTCATCCAACATCATGGTCTCCTTCTCTGCGATCGCAAGCGCCGTGACCCTCGCAACGACCTGCTCTGTAGCCCAGGCTCAAAGAGATATTAAGGCACTTCCGTGGGATGGTCGTGCACATGACGTGACCCTCGAGAAGATCACGGACAAGTATATGATCTACAACTTTGTCCGCAACGACACTTCCCTAACACTCGCCGATTACATCACCATCGATCAAAAAGGTCGACCAGAGGGCTACAATTGTGACGAGGGCGTCTTCAATATCGGCGTGGATGACAAGGCGATTAAAGAAGCCCAAACTGACTTTCGTCGCTCAGATCTCATGCAATTTGTCGCCAAAAACACGAAGGGCAAGACCTTCTTTCGCACCAGCTTCAAAAAAGAGGAAGCCTTTATAAACAAACAGGCCTGGCAAATGATCTTTGACGAGTTGCACTACTTTGAAATTCGTGTCGATGCGACGCTTGATACCCCAATGCTCATGTACATCAACAATGGTACGTGGGATGCGAAGTGGGAGACCGAGTTTGTGCCTGGTACGTGGTACAACTTTGGCGTGGCCGTTTCGGCTGCTCCCTCGGGCAAGCATGAGCTCGAATTCTACACGAGCGAGGGCGATGAAGACCTTGTCCTCATGACCACTCACTTGTGCGAGAAAGAACTTCCTGGCGACTTCGAGTTCCACTTCGGTCTCTTGACTCCGCCAATCAACGGTCAACCGGTCCCTATGGTAGAGGGACAGGACATTGTGTCTTTCAACGGTGTCTCTGTTACGGCTGACGTTACGACAGCGGCTGGATCCGTTGGAAGCCCGTTTTGCCAGTCACTCTAACATCTATAATGCTCATGCAGTCGTACGTGTGCCACGATACACCTCTAGCTGACGTCTCCGGCTTGATGGTAGTGGCAAGATTTCTCTTAAAAAATATTTTTCCGTGTCCAGTGCTAAAGTCCAAAGCTTTGCTCCATGAGCGAGAAATTAGATTGCGGTTAATTTTGCTCGCTCGAATTTCACTATGCATCTCCACTAATACAAATTTGAGTACTAAGAAAAATCTGCTGATCCGTCATTAACTCTTGATTTCTCCATATACAAATGAATTTTACACCTCGCGATCTTTTGAATTTTGATAAGACTGAGTTCGCAGACGGCTGAGGAACTCGGCTACACATGCACTGACAAAGCTATACTATTCAAGAAAACCTTTGGACGCCTCAAATACGCTGTACGTTGTACGTGCTAATCACACGCTCTATCAGTTTAAGCAACGGCTCCAGTATAATTGACGACAGAAATTCGGTAAGCCTCGAACATGTCGATTTTTAAAAAAACGATAAAATGGTGTTGCCACGACCACACCAATAATCCTAGTAAAGCATTACAGAAGCCGTTGTTCGACAATCTCTTGTATGTAGCTTAAGCAACAAGGTCTCGCTTGTGCAACACACCAGGTATAATTTACTAAATACTTATACGCTCCTTTTAAGACGCGTCAAAACGCAAGACAGAAATTGGTCATCCAAGTGATCCTATAGGCGCATCCAAACACAGATAAGTGTTAACGATATTATTTTTCGAAAAGTGAAAGAGCAAGTCGGTTTTTCTTTATTGTGTTAAATTTGTCAGCCCTTTCCACATCGCCGAATTTCTGGCAAGGTTTTCAAACACCAGTCAGAACTATTTATTTTCTGTGTGAAATACGATTTTCTTTTCGCGCTGCAATTTTGACAAGATTTACTGCCAGTATGAGCTATTTGCACCCGATCACTGACCTACTCAAGCCGACACTGTTGAGGTAGGACCGGGTGGCACCTCCAAGCACGGTAAGCTTTTCAGGAGGAAATTATTAATTACTTATGCTTGTATTGTTTTTGAGCGTTTGTCAGATCCCAAGAGGTGCACAAGGTATGGAGACCGAAAGCGAAGGACGAGGAAAATACGAAGTGCATAATTGTAAAGTAGTTCAACAGCTTCATGATCAAGCAGCTCGAAGGATAATCGAAACTTTGCCTTTGACAGCAATTATTGCCGTTAAAAGTGAGTCGATTGCTTGCAAAAGCTATATCAGCGTCGGATGAGCGGCACCGCTGCATCGAGGCCATGGAAGTCACGTGCAACAAAAAATTGTGCAGTCTGTAACACATTTCTCAAGCGCCAAATGGTATGCTATGCTGGCATACAAATCCAGACTATAATTACTTTGCAACTTCGTAACGTGGAGGGGGCAGCGGCTTTTGATGTAAAATTATTATGTTAGTCCACTATAAGAAAAATGCATGCGCAACTTCAACAACGACGAAAACAAAACAAATATTTGCTTTAAAAATCATGCAACTACCAAGCCAGGGACGTCAGCCAGGTGAAAAGAGCTGCATACTTACATGCAAATACTATAACATGAGCTTCAATGAAGTTCGATTTACTTGCAAACAGAGCTTCTACCGTTTCCTGCGTCGATCGAAACGTCAGCCGTAACACTTACTCCGTTGTAAGACACAATGTCCTGTTTCTTTTTCATTTTGACTGGACCACCGTCGTCTGACAGAGTCAAAAGACCAATGTGGTACTCGAAGTCGGCGGGAAGTTCCTTCTTGTACGAGTGGGTAGCCGTAAGCTTAAGATCCTTTTCGCCCTCGCTCATGTAAAATTCAATCTTATGACCGCCAGAGGAAGCGGCCGAAAGGGCAATGCCAAAGTTGTACCATGTATCAGGCACAAACTTGGTCTCCCATTTCGCGTCCCACGTACCATTGTTGAGGTAAATGAGCATTGGGGGATCAAGCGTCGCGTCTACCCGAATCTCAAAGAAGTGCAACTCGTCAAAGATCATCTGCCAGGCGTATTCGTTCAAAAAGGCGTCTTCTTTCTTGAAGCTGGTGCGGAAGAAGGTCTTGCCCTTTGGGTTGGTGGCGACAAACTGCACGAGCTCTGAGCGACGAAAGTTGGATTGCGCCTTGAAGATCGCGTCTCCATCAACACCAATATTAATGACGCCCTTGTCACAATTGAAGCCCTCGGGTCGACCTTTGTGATCGATGGTGACGTAATCGGCTACCGTTAGTGAAGTGTCGTTTCGCATGGTGAAGATGTGCGTCAAGTACTTGTCCGTGATATGGTCCATAGTCAGATCATTTGCACGCCCGCCCCACGGAAGCGGCTGAACATCTTTTGCGTGGGCTACAGAATAGGTTGATGCAAGAGCCGCAGCGCTCATAATCGCAGAGAAGGACACCATATTTATGGATAAGAGTTGTTGATATGCGTCTTTGGAGGTAAATTGTCAAATGCCTTGACTGAAAAAACTGCCAAGCCGACATTGTTACTAACATGGAGAGGCGGAATCGAATGGTACCTGATATACCTCACAGGATGAGTTATTATGGCCAGATCTCAAAATAGGCACAATGTATGGACACCGTAATTAACTAATGAGAAAAAGACAGGTTGTTCCGTCTTTGAAAATTTCTTCCTACTTCGTAATCTAGTAGAGTACACAAGAGATAGTTATACGACCTTAAAAAATAGTCGGAGCAAGCACAAGTTTGCCTTTGGCGGCAAATATTTCCGTTTAAGAGCTACGGTACATTCTGGGAAAAGCTATTTTAGCGTATCGAGGCCGTGTCTGCGTCGAGTCGAACGTCTTCTCGCTGCAGATAATACATGAATCTTAGCGCCAGATGGTGCGATAAATGCTCTTCAATTGCAACATAGTAAAAATGCTGCCGTTTTACATTAACTAATTGTGTGTTTAAAACGCGGAGCGTTAGTTCAATGAGTAGACCTTTACCTCAAGTCAGCACTTTGCTCGGGAAAGTCCCTTGGTACTACCACCTGGAGAAATGAGATCGGGCGGAATCTCTATGGAAGATGTAAAGAGACCTTCGTTATCAATTTACTATTTGGTTATGCTTTCCTTGTTTCGATTATGTACGCCTGGAAAAGACAGGTTGGATTTTGTTTGAAAGCTAGAAAGCCTCGCAATCGAGCGAAGTACAAAAGCGAAGTTCTTTGAGCTATACAGATATTAAAGGCATGTACCAACTTGCTTTTTACAGCTACTGTACAATGTGGGGAAAGGTCAGAACTGCTGTACCGCTGCGTATAACTCACGCGCGAAAAAGACCGTCTTTCCGCTACAGTCACTATGTTCCAGCGCCAGATGGTGGTCCAGTCTTATGGTTCCTTTGCAATATAATAGAATATTGCCGCTATTCCTCGATCTGTATGAATGAAATGCAGAGCGCCTTACCACCGGTAATCAGATGAGCGTTCGTTCCTTCTATCGATGCATATGGCATACTGGTGAGTGTGGTAGCCATTCTTTTGAGATTTCAAAAGTGAGTACAACTTGACGAATCAAAGAGACTCGTTTCCAAACTCGATGTGCTTTTAATTCTCCTCAAACCGCGCGACCGTACTACAATTACTATTTCTAGCTTACTGAAAATGGTCACGACCCTTCACTTTGACGTGTTCTTTGTTTAACCTTGTTCCGACTCGTTAATTGCTGACTAAGCAAGTCAAAGTAAAGTCTACGCAAGATTTTTAAATGACCAAGTCAAGTTTACTGCAATTTTGATCGGATAGTGTTCGCTTGAGGAACGTAGCAAAGAAATTTATTGTGATTGAACCATTTTAAAACTTGCAGCTTTGTTTCACTCACTTCGCGTAGACCCGAAACGTTCATGTAATTGTGTATATAGCGTAGCAACGACGACCAAAGAACGCAATTTTGCGCAAACGACGGATTAGCACTTTTAAAAATCCTAGGTTCAGACACATTAGGCAAACCCTTGGCGTTATTAATATCAAGACCTTTCATTTGCCAGCAAAGCTCTTCACTATATAATGGTTTATTGTCAGGATGGCCATTAACAAATTATAAAATGTAATATCTCTCGCTCAAATGTCACATATCGATTTTACCATTTTTTTAAAGAACTCATTCAAATAAATCGAGGGATAGAAAAGAATACGAATCTTCTCCCGATTTCTTTGCCTTGTAAGGTACTGCAACTTTCAAACGGCAGCAACTTCTCGACTCTTCGTCAAGGTCAGAGCTACGCCGATCATTTAATGGCTTGACGTACGCTATGGTCAATGGCAGCTCAATAATACGCTACCTCGATTAGTAGTTGTGGTTGTGACCATCTTGTGAACAAGACATCCTGAAACAAAAAACATTATGGCTCAATTTTCTACTGCTCTTGGTCGATTCATCATTCCACTGCAACAAAACTAGCCTGAAGTTTCCAATCTTAATTTGATAGCAAAGCTTTTCGGAGGGTCCTCTTCGGTAATTTGCCTTCTTTTAAATTTCAACTTTTACAAACGACCTTTTGGAATCTTATATTAGTATTATGTTTTATACGAGGTTTGCCATGACAAAATATTTTGCTACATTGAAAGCATTAAATGCTATTAACCAGTACAAAGCTGAAACAAAAGGCTGGCATTAAGCTTAGCTTGAAGCTCAGCTACTCTTGATTTTTATCTTAAGTAAATTATACAGTTCTCTAACGTGCAGAGCTGAATTGCAGCTGTTCAATCTATTTCAAGAATGCTTTATCCATTGCTTTTGAATTGCTTTATCAAGTACGGAAGGACATTTGAACTTTGTCTGCTTCAAGCATTCTTTTTGCATATTACAAGACACAACAGCAAAGAGGTACCAAGCTAAACAAAAAGAACGTTTTTTGAGCGTGCTTGTCATGTCATGTCAATATCCTTATGTCTTACTGAAAGAAAGACCAACTCATTGAGATTATCATGATAGGCGATACTTACTTTATTGCTTGTCGAATTCCTTTTGTTCTCACCGACTATGTTTTTGAGGCAAAGAAAGCTCTTGTCACGTTTTAGACCACGGCAAATTCTTCTAGTGAATATTTGCTACTACGTTTGCTCAGGTTGTTGGTTGAATTTGTCACGGGTCATTTAGGGGCTCGACTACAGAGGAAGTGACGAAACTTGGCAATTTAAGGGCAGCTCATGCACGTCATATGTGTGTGTCACGGGTACTGACAGTTCGGACAACTGCTCCGGTCGTTCTTGTAAACATCTAAGGTGGGCTTGTTGTTTGATGTTTGCGTGAATTTGCACATAATAGACATAGCTGAACCACCAACCATTATCCGACAAATGCAAATGTTTTCCCGTACAAAACAGACACAAAAGTTGAGCGACAATTGGAGGAGGTGTCTTAGTATTAGCCGAAGGGCACCGCAAGTGCTACAATATTTAAGCACAGAAACACTTAAAGCGTAATGCCTGCATACGACAGAAATGATGGAAAGAAGAGAGACAATACATATGCGCTTGCAGCGATTCGCATTTTACAAGAGGCTTTTAAAACGGCACAGTCATTCTATTTAGTTGTAGCGGATATCGACCAACTCTGGTGGGTGATGAGAGCTGGTGTAAATGGCCACCTTGCTGATGTTCGACTCTTTTCCACAGCAACGAGGACCTTCATGACAACGGAGAGCCTGACTTTTACCGACACGGAGGCGCTCGATGTTCCCATGTGTGGTAAGGTGACTTATCTGCGCGGTAATTTACACAAGATCGCGTTATCCGACCTGTACTACGTGCCCATTTTGTCGAAGAAGCTCAGACTTATCTCATATAGGCGTCTACGTCAAACGGGGGATAACTAAGTCAGCGAAAAAATGATATTGGATAGCATACAAATGACAACAAGTTGTTTTTGAGCTTCATATTTACAACATGTGCATTATCGAGGCACTTCTTACTTATGTTAAGAGACCAAGAAGCGCAATATCGTCAATTCTGCTGTCGATAATCTTGGTGCCACAGCTAAGCCGCAATTAGGAACTTGAATACTCTCACATTTCCCTAAGGCACCTGGTTTACGACTCGATCGGGTGTCTTGCTAGAAAATCTAGCCCAAGTATCCATCCCATTCTCTTTCTCATTAACAGGCTTGAAAAAAAGTACCTCGTCATTCTTGGTGACTACAAGCTCCACGATGTGCGGGCTTCTAATGCTGCTCACAAGAATCAGGCGGAGATATATTCGAAAACTTTGTGGCGTGATTAACAGCAAATGATAAATTGGTATCACCTATAACCGAGACAAGCACCTGTCTGAGGCAGTAGATTGTTTTTGCGACAGGATGACACCTAATGCCAGAAAATCGAAGCAGGGATGCTGGCGAGCGGCAAGGATGAGAGAAGAAGCCTTACAATGATTTTATCGCGGTATGCTGCATGGTAGTCGGGTGTGGAGCATTTATAACATAATAATATTATGTGTACACGGCGTTCGCCTTGAGAAAAATTTTAGTGCGCACAAACGCGCAATGGGCTTTGATACTCGACGAGCACACATTACAAAAAGATCTTTATTTGTCAACTTCGCGGTTTTTTCTAATATAAAATATTTTACGAAAGACGTCCTGGGCACCATCAATGGCAAGAAGCAGGAAACTAAGAAAATACAAAGTACCACCGTTCGATAGTCACGACACGCCATGTCTCAGGTATTTTCTTAAGTGTTGGGTTGAAAGTAAAAACCGAAGTAAATATATTTGTCTAGACCAATAAACGGCTACCATATGTAATTACTAACTGCGACGTACTTGTAAATACTGTGCCGCCATCCACCTGTTCAACATGCATTCGGCGGTGTAAATTTAACACTCCCACTCACCGATAATGCTGTGTGTCCTTTGTTGCTGACTTGGTCTTGATTCCGGTGGCTTCGCGCAGATACTTAAGCATCTTGGTCCCAAGCGCCTTCGTCAGCATATCTGCAAGCTGACTCTTCGTGTCGATATATTCGATCTTCAACAGTCCTTCTTGCACGTTCTCACGAAAAAAGTGGTGCTTGATGTCCACATGCTTCGTCCTAGCATGGTATCCGGCGTTATTGGCCAACGCAATAGCACCTTGGTTGTCTTCCCAAACCTGTGTGCCTTCAACTTGCTTGGACCCATGTCCTTTAGCATTGCCCGCGTCCAAAGAGCTTCTTGTGTGCCTCTTTCGTTGTGGGTGACTGCTTTAACAACAGCTTCAATCCTGATACGCATAGTTTTCAACACTCTTAGCATCTTGTTGACCGAATCGCTTGACCACGTCGTCGACGTAGCGAGTCTGTATGATCATCAATATTCCAGCTGACCTGTCGTGATCAATTTCCATTCCCAAAATAAATTTCGCCTTACCAAGCTCCTTCATCTTGATAGCATTCTTGAGTACTCCCTTCGCCTTGCTGCGATAATAATGTTATCCACCTATAGTCCAACGTAAGCTAAACCTTCTTTAGTGCTCTTGACATAAACACATTGATCTGCTCCGCAACTCTTATAGCCGTTCCTGATGAAGACACGATGTATTGTCGTGTTCCAGGCACTTGCTGCTTGCTTCAGTCCGCAAAAATAGCCTTGTATAGTTGACATATGTACCGTTAACCAAGCGGAACTTCCATAAAACGTTGCCGTCAACACGCTATTGAGAAAAGCCGTGTCGACGTCCAGCTGTTTCATTTGATAGTCGCATTTAGCACATACCGCGAGAATTATTCGGATCGAATTCATGTTGGTGACCGAATAAGTCTCGAAAAAGTCAACGCCATACTTCTGCTTAAAACCTTTCGCGACCAGTCGCGCCTTGTATCGCATGATATTGCCATTCTGATCACTCTTCTTGGCAAATCCCCATCGTGATCCAATTGTACGTCCAATCTTTCCACGTGGCTGCAATGTCCATGTTTTCTTCTCTTCGTGAGAGCGAAGCTCAGCATTGATTGCTTCACGCCATTTCATTGCATCGTCACTTGTCATTGCTTGAGTATAAGTAATCGGTGAATTATCGTCAATATTCACGGTGTAGGCAAGCAAGGCTTCCGCAATTAGTCCATCTTCGTCAACCCTAGCACGCTTTGGAGTCGGTGGGCCCTCACTGCCTTCGGTTGACTCTCCACCATCGGAGCCGTTTCTTAGCATTAGCGCTGGCTCACGTCTTATTCATGTTCGCTCCACATGAGGTCGAAACACCAAACGATCTTCTGGTTGCACTTGAGACGGTTGATGATACTCCATTAGCTCAAGCCTGTTTCGTACAGGGATCTCAGAAGGTGTTAGCCAATGTACAACGGCGCTTGGCGTACGATTCACATCATCCATATCGATATCCTCGACTGTCTCTTTGACAGCTCCCACGGGATCGTCTGGATCTGACTGTCGATCCACTTGATGCTGAACATTGACTTCATCACCACCCTTCATTACTTGGGCAATTGGCTCCAGCTTAAGCTCTTGCGTGTCGTAGATGCCGCCCACATCACGCTCATCCAACTTTGCAGAGCGGGTCACTTTATTCTTGGCATTCTCCAAGTCAAACACGCGATATCCCTTGACATTCTCTGCATAGCCAAGAAACGTACACTTGAAGCTCTTGGGTTCCATTTTGGTCCGTTTCACATCGTCAATATGAGCGTAGCCTTGCGAACCAAGTACGCGCAGGTGATCCATTCGAGGCTTCATTTTGAATACTAGCTCATACGGTGTGATGTCAGGATGGACCGTATTGCTGGAGCGATTGATTAAATAAATCGCTGTATTTACCGCTTCCGCCCACCATTCCGTCGAAACGCTCTTGTAGTGTAACATGCTGCGGGATTTCTCCATAATAGTCCTGTTCATACGCTCCGCCACTCCGTTCTGCTGCGGGCTGTATAGGACGGAGCGCTGGTGTACAATGCCGTTCTCTTGACATATTCTAGCCATTTTCATATTTACGAACTCGATTCCGTTGTCGGATCGCAAACATCTTAGTCGTGCATCCCACTGGTTTTCGTATAACGTCAGAAACTCCTTGAACTTGCCAGCCACTTCACGCTTGCTCTTGATCAGAAATAGTGCTACATATCCTAAGCAATTATGAACAAACGTGACAATGTATCTGGCACCACCCTTCGAGACAGTTTTCATTGGCTCCTTGACATCTGTGTGAACCCGCTCCAACACACGTGTCGTCTTTGTAATTGAACGAGACGGAAGCACCGTGACCGTCTGCTTGCCCTTCAAACACCCGGCACACAATATTTCCACTCTTTGCTTGATAATTGGGATACCATCAGTTAATCGCTGTGTCCTGACCAGCGCATCCTTGCTGGGGTGCCCCGTGCGTGCATGCCAAAGCTCCCACTGATTGTCATCCCCGGAATATTTAACGAGACATGCCTCTTCTTACTCACAGTCAAGAATATACGATTTTCCAACTTTTGTGCCCGACGCAATTGCTTGCTTCTTGTTCCAAATGACACATGACGAACGCGAAAATTCCTCACCCATGCTATGCTCTGCCAGCTTGCCAACTGACAGCAACCTTCTGTCGAGTCCGGGCATGTGCAGAACTTCAACCAAGCGAATGCCCACCCCGCTCAAACCAGTCAATTCCACCGTGCCGGCTCCTTTGACAAGCAACTTCTTCCCGTCTGCAATCGTAACTTCGATGCTAGCTTCTAGGCCCTTGTAATCAAACAAGTCCTTCCTGTGTGGGTCATGTGGGAAGTTGCTCCACTATCAATCAGCCATCCTGATGACTTCCCTTTGCCAACACCAAACACCGTGTCGTCGCTGTTAAATCTTTTACCGGCCGGGCAGTTCCGCTTCATGTGTCCAAACTGGTCACAGTTGAAGCACTTGCCCTTGAATCTGCCGTTATTGCGTGGAGGACCACCCTTTCGTCCATTGTCCCGTCCACCTTTGAATCTTCTAGCATTTCCATTTACGCGAAACGATTTCTATGAAGCTCCTTCCCTCTGCAGCTTCTCTGACTCTTTGAGCAGCTTTTCCTCGACTTCAATCAACGTAATGTCCCTTGCATTTTCCACAATCGACGAAATCAAGTCGTACTCCGAAGATTGACTGCTGGAAGTACCACCAGCTGGCGTGACTCATCAATTTTCTCTCCCGTAGTCTGTAGCCCCACTACTAGCTCGTCAAAAGAGTCCAGATGCTCTGCCATGCTTGTTCCACTTTCCATCTTGTACTTATGTAGTCGACGAGTCATCACAACCCGATTGTGAAGGGTCGAGCGATTGTAGAAATCGTGGAGGGTTCCCCACGCCTCCATAGCACGCGTAGCCGACCGAATCTTGGTCTAATGCTGGATCTCAACGCTTGAACATTAATGCCTAGCGCCTTGGCATCATTAACAAGCCACGTCTCCGTGACGTCCTTCTCTTTCTTGACGGCCATGATGTGTCCCAGGAGACCCTTCCGCGCCAGGGTCATCCTCATGTTGAACTCCCAGTGGTTATAGTCTCCACTTCCTAGAAGGACTTCGGTGCGCTTGTTCATATTAGGCGAGAACGTTGGTTGAGAAGGAAGACTTGTTGCGGCAGTTATCCTGTTGAGTAGAAAGTAAAAACCGAAGTGAATTTATTTATCTATACCAATCAATGGATACCATATGTAATTACTAAATGTGACGTACTTGTAGATACTGTGACGCCATCCACCTGTTTAACATGCATTCAGCGGTGTTATTATAACATAAAGCCACCGATAAGCTCGTCAACACGGCACTGGTACACGGATTTACACAGAGCGAAGAACCAAAGAGGAGATTAGCAAAGGCTGTATCTTCTGCAAAATATGCGGCAAATTAGAAACAATCCATAAAGTGACGAAGTTTTTAAGTAATCAGGACGAGGCAGCTTAAGGGCCGGTGCTGTGTACAAGACGAGTAAGGTGTAATTTGAAGTCGAAGCTGACAGTTACCCAGTTGATTATTAAGATGGGGGGAGTGGATTATCCAAGCGCCTCGGACACGCAAGCATATAACTGTTGCCGGAAGTAGCTGCCAGATAGGGCAGCGGTGTCAAAAATTATGGGCTGCTGTAGAAGCAAAAAGACTGAAACACTTGGCGGCTAGCCACATAGGTGGTCTGCAGACGTCAAGATTCTACAGATAAGTAGGTCAAGATCTTGGAACCTAGAATAACAATAAACTTCAAACATACTCTGCTGTCATCTCGAAGTATATGCGCAAGTGTGGTGTATATCCTTTCGAGCACTTGAAACGTCCCGCTAAGGAACGGTGCTATGCAAAGCTTGATGTGAAGGCGACTATTGAGACATTTACCAAGTTCTAATGCACGCCCTTCCAGAAATCAAGGCTCCAAAAAGTGTGGTGAACAAATTTCGCGATATTAGCCAAAATTTCTATATGACAAAGGAAGTGAAGAGCCTGTATAGGCACAACGAAGCCGGGCGTCGCTTGGACCAGCTCCTGTTGACAATTTGTGTTGAAAATGATGTTAAAACAGTGCATCTTTGACAGATAAAAAAGGAAGCGTCAAGGTGCTGGGCGGAACGTACGCTAACTTTTTGTAATTAAGTTGGGCACCTACTTCGAATCGGTGATATGGCCCTTACATATGAAGGTACCCTGATTAAATGATACAGCGTTTTTTAAATTGCCATATAAGGTGCAGCTTGAGGTGCCGAGCGACAGCTTTTGAGATTACTAATAGCAAGTCAATAAGGCGATCTTTACAAATCAAATTAATAGTCAGATTCCGGCGGCAATAATTACTTTCCAAAAAAACGCGTACATGCCCGCCGTTTCTGCGTTTACATAGCCTGAGTCGCTTGCTAGCTGTTTGCTCTAGGTAGCCCGTTGCACAAGGACAAGATGTTGTTCGTAGACCACAATGTGACACGATCCACTTCCGCGCCGATTTTTGGTTACCGAAAGCTAACCAAGCGAGGATAGCGGTATTGGGTATAGCGCGATTATTACTCACTAGCACGACATCGATCGGTCACTGCGGTTAAAATTCGATACTAACGCGATGATCACAAGGAATCGCATGGTCGTCAGTACTACATAATGGAAAAGTCGCAGTTTAGATCTGACAATTAAAGCAGACTATGCGTCTGCTGAAGTTGGTGGCACAGATATCCTCGACATTGAGTTCGCCGATCTCCTGACGAAGGCTTTACCTGCACACTGCTTCACACCGTCCTTTCAATGAAAAGGAGGAGGTATTAAAAGAGTGGTAGGTTCACGCTGGGGATGCGAAAAATTTTCTGTATTAGACAGTGTCAAGATATGCTGGAGTGTCCGCACCAGCAAGCGTATATCGCTGGCATAAAAATTGCGTGCTCTATTTCATGCTACTACAAAATTTATAAGTGTTTTGAGCTGAGCACTCGCAACGCCTTAGCACGGACCTGCACAATTTAGCAAATCAAGTGAAAGAAGATTTGAGTGTAAGTCATTTTGCACCGCTGCGTTTACAAATTATCAAAAACTGTTTTGGTCATGACATGAAATTTAATCGCTCCGAGGTAGGCGTTTTATCAGCGAGCTTAGTCAGCAATTTGCGGTTGAGACCAAGGTCAAAGCAAAGAGCACGTCAAAGTGAAGAGTCGAGCACAAAAGCCAGCTCATTATGCAGGTACAAATGTGATTGCCACTTTAAGTCCTTATCGGCAAGACTTATTCTTGAAGCACTTGAGTGTGTTATATGTATCGGTAAGAACAAACAGTATCACCGGACTTTGCTCAAGCTAACTTAACGCATTGAACTGAAGAGTAAAATTTAAAAGAGCGCCCAAATAAAAAGCGTACGTTTTTTTTTCAAGTATTTATTCTAGCATTTTTGAGAAACATTCATCTAGTATAAAGGTATACATGTACATGTCTCGTTGTAGTGCACAAGAAAGACTAGCACTCGCTCGTATCCTACAAAGACGCATATGTTAATGACATTTTAGCAGCAAAATATTGCCGACAGATGTCATACATAAAGCAGTCATAATGGAAACTTATCCGTAAAAGTGCTGCCTATAGGTGAGTCATTGATAACGTTTCTTCATTAAGCTCGCAGGGCACGCCACATTTCATATATAACCACTAAAGGTATATGAACAAACCCTTTACAATGTTGCAAACTTGTTAAAGTCTGGACTAGTAAATCAGCATGGCATACCATCTGGCGCTGAGACATTGTCTTCAAGAGTCTAACACTAGTTTTTGTTGCACGTGATTTCCATGGCCTCGATGCAGCGGTGCCGCTTTTCCGACGCTAGGAAAGCTTTTCGCACTCCTCTTGAAGTGCAATTATTGCCGTCAAAGGCAACGTTTTGCTTTTCACAGCTATCCTTTAAGCTGCTTGATTACGAAGCTTTTGAACTTCTCTAACAATTATGCACTTATTCTTACCCCTGTCATTTGCTTACGGTCTCCATACGTGATCTGACGTACGCTTAAGAAACAATAGAATGAATAATTTTCTCCTGGAAAGCCTATTGTACTTGGAGGTGCCGCCCATCCACTTCATAGAGGGTCAAATTGACACTTCTCAACTGAAAAAAGAGAGGCCCCTTCAGGTATAGCACGTAAAGTTCGAGGAAAGTGCTTATCTGAGGTTGGTCAATGATAACGTCTGCTTTTCAGACTCGAAGGGCGCTCCACGTTTTGGCTTGCAATCAGTAAAGGCATGACGGCAACATTTTACTATGTTGCAAACAATCCATTAAACTGGACTGGTTTGGCACCTTATTTTGCACCAACTTGCGCTGAGACAAATACAGTGCCAACTGCGAGTGGATGGTGTACTCGACGCAGGCACTAGTCTTTGTTGCGCGTGAGGTTTATGGCCTCGATGCAGCGGTGCAGCTTTTCAACGTCAAATAGCTTTCTCTAGGCTGTTTCATCTCAAATATTGGTAATTGCTGTCAAAAGAATTGTGATGCTTGCCTCGACTTTCTTATAAGCTTAAAGCTGAACGTTTTCACAACTATTCGACCTGCCTTTTCCTTGTCATTTGCGTATGGTATCCATCGTGCGTTATATAGAGCCTGGCTCAATAACACCAAAAAAGGTACTATTGGAGATACAATAAAATTCGATAAAAAATCCAAGCAAAAAAAGGGACTCGAACCCTTAACATTATCCTTGGCAAGGTTATACTCCTGGAAAGAATAAAGCTGCTTAAAACCAACCACTCCTTTTAAGTAACAAATGCCGGCTTCAAAGCATTTGGCAATTCACCTTCAGCGACGCACCCTCCCCATCTCTGAGTCAACATCATGGTCTCCTTCTCCGCGATCATGAGCGCCGTGGCCCTCGCGTCGACCTGCTCTATAGCCCAGGGCCAAAATAATGCGAAGGCGCTTCCGTGGGACGGTCGTGCAACTGACCTGACCGTCGACAAGCTCACGGACAAGTACTTGACGCACATCTTCACCATGCGAGACAACACTTCACTCACGGTCGCCGACTTCGTCTCTATTGATCAGAAAGGTCGATCAAAGGGCTTCAACTGTGACAAGGGCGCGATTAACATTGGTGTGGATAGTAGGGCAATTTATAAGGCGCAAACAAACTTTCGTCGCTCAGAGCTCGTGCAGCTTGTCGCCACCAACAAGAAGGGCAAAACCTTTTTTCGCACCAGCTTCAAAAAAAAGAAAGCCTTTTTGAACAAATACGACTGGCAGATGATCTTTGACGAAATGCGCTTCTTCGATATTCGCGTGAATGCGGCGCTCAGCCCTCCTATGATCATCTACAGCAACAATGCTTCGTGGGACGCGAAGTGGCAGACCGAGTTTGTGCCCGGTACATGGTACAATTTTGGCATTGCCATTTCGGCTGCCCCCTCAGGCAAACATCATGAGCTCGAATTATACATGAGCGAGGGCGAAAACGATCTTGTCTTAAAGACCACTCACCTGTGCGTAGGAGAACTTCCTGCCGACTTTGAGTACCACATCGGTCTTTTGACTGATTCAGACGACGGTGGTCCGGTCAAAATGGGAAAGAAACAAGACATTGTGTCTTTCAACGGTGTAACTGTTACAGCTGACGTTTCGACCGCTGCTGGAATCGTCGGAAGTCCTACTTGCAAATGAGTGGGCAACGATACACTTGTCTGCTCTTCGCATTTAGTGCCGCTTCAAGAAACAAGGGCGACGTTGTTATTTCTCCAATACAACGAAATATAAAAATGGCACCTTTGCAACATCAAAAACTACATTGCGCGAATATTTTTTTTATGACCAAAGTCTGACAAGGCGTAGTAAGAATTTGGTCGATTCATTACTTCGACAAACCATTAATATCGAGACTTTTCATTTGTCCCACAATGTTAGTGACCCCGCTTTACTTGTGGGATATGCTTTGACGTACTATCTCCAATTTGCAGGTCACTTTGTCTCTTTAAATATACCGTCGGTTCATGTTTGCACCCTATCAAGTCTCAATCAATCAATACGGTCATTGACAGCTTTAACGATCGGGTGCAAATAGCTCAAACTGGTAGTTAATCTAGTTAAAATTGCATCGCGCATGAAACCCCATTAAGAAATAATAATTCTGACTCAAGTTTAAAGAGCTTGCCAAAAAAATGGCGAAGTGAAAAGGGCTCGTACTTGAACGTTCGCCATCTTAGCAAACAAAATTAAAAAACCGACTTGCTCTCCCGCTATTCAAAAGAAAGCTATCGTAAACGCTTGTCTGTGCGTGTACGCGCCATTAGAATGCACTTGAATTACCCTCCCATGATCGGTATCTGTCTTGCGTGCGTCCTGACGCGTCTTAAAGAGACGTAGAAGTATTTCATAAATCGCGCCTGGTGTGTTGCACAAGCAGGACCTTGTTGCTTTCATTGCATACGGTAAGACTCTGAAAGAATTTTTAAGATGGTCGTGGCAACACCATTACATTTCTTTTTTCCAAAAGAAATCGACATGTTCGAGGCTTACAATTTCTGCCGTCAATTATACTAAAGCAGTTGCGTAAACTGACAGAGCGAGTAATCCGCACGTACAACGTAGATGAGTCATCCAAACATTTCTTTGTATAGTCAAGCTTTGTCACTGCATGTGTAGCCATGCTTCTTAATCGTCTGCGACAATAGACATTTCAGTGTCCTTGTCATTTTACCGATAGCGAAGTTTCTGTTCATCTATGTATGGAGAACCTTTGAGTTATTGACGGATCAGCAAACTTTACTCGATACTCACATTATATTTTTGAGTAGAAATGTATGAATTTGAGGAAAAACGCACAATACCAGCCGCAATCTAGTTTTTTCGCTCATGGATCAAAACCTTACAATTTAACACTGACGAAACAAAAAGATATCTTTTTCGCCACTACCAAGCCGGACGTCAGCTAGAGGTGTATCGTGGCACACGTTCGATAGCATGAGCATTATAGATATTTGAGTTACTGGCAAAAAGGGCTTCCAACGGTTCCAGCCGCGGTCGTAACGTCAGCCGTAACAGAGACACCGTTGAAAGATACAATGTCCTGTTCCTCCACCATGGAGACCGGATGGCCGTTGATTGGCGGAGTCAAGAGACCGAAGTGGAACTCGAAGTCGCCAGGAAGTTCTTTCTCGCACAAGTGAGTGGTCATAAGGACAAGGTCTTCATCGCCCTCGCTCGTGTAGAATTCAAGCTCATGCTTGCCTGAGGAAGCAGCCGAAACGGCCACGCCAAAGTTGTACCACGTACCAGGCACAAACTCGGTCTCCCACTTCGCGTCCCACGTACCATTGTTGATGTACATGAGCATTGGGGTATCAAGCGTCGCATCGACACGAAACTCAAAGTAGTCAACTCGTCAAAGATCATTTGCCAGGCCCGTTTGTTCACAAAAGCTTCCTTTTTTCGAAAGCTGGTGCGAAAGAAGGTCTTGCCCTTCGTATTTTTGGCAACAAACTGCATGAGATTTGAGCGACGAAAGTCAGTTTGCGCCTCTTTAATTGCTCCGTCATCCACACCAATATCAAAGACGCCTTCGTCACAATTGTAGCCCTTTTGTCGACCTTTCTGATCGATGGTGATGTGATCGGCAACCGTTAGAAAGTATTGTTGCGGACAAAGTTGTGCATCATATACTTGTCCGAGAGCGTTTCAACGGTCAAGTCATCTGCACGACCGTCGCCTCAATATATCTCTCAGCCTGGGATACAGAGCAGGTTGACGCGAGGGCCACGGCGCTCATGAGCGCAGAGAAGGACATCATGATGTGTAAATAGAGATGCTGGGATGCGTCACTCAAGATTGATTGTCAAATGATCCGACCGAAGAACTGCCACGTAGTGTTATTAAACGGAGAGGTGGCATTTGGCGGCACTCTTAGACACGATGTGCTGTCCACGATAACGGTGAAAATTAGTAATGCTTTTTTGTATCTGCAGCGTACGCCAGATCTTTGGATGTGCTTTCTGCATGGAGATCGTAAGCATTTGACGAGAAAGAGGCAGTTTGTATAGTACATTAAAATATTTATATCTAGCCATTCTACCTCAGGAGTAGCTGCATTGCTGCATTGCTGCATTGAGGCCATGGGCTCCACGCGCAGTGTCAAGGACCGTCCACTCGTTGCAGACGTTATATTTGTTCTAGCGCTAGATGGCTCGATAAACGATATTATGCCGTTTGACCGGTCAAGTCTTGTGGAGCATTTGCAATATAATTCAGTGTTGCCGTCGTGCCTTCACACATGTATATTTAAAACGCGGAGCGCCTTACGACAGCCATTATCATTGATTCACCTAGAGTCAGCACTATTCAGAAAAAAGTACCTTAAACCTACAACTTTGAGCATCGAGTGGAATGTCATTCATTAACTTCTAAATTTTTTTATACACAAATGAAGTATGCACTTCTCTATCGTAAACTTGACCAAAAACATATGATGATTGAGTTGTCGGTTCGATAATTAGTATCGTCGCAAACAGTGAAGGAGCACGGCTGCCCATGAAGTGACAAAGCTTGACTCAAGAAAATCTTTGGACGACTCATCTACTTTATACGTGCGGGTCACACCCACTATCAGTTCAAGCATATAATTGACGGCAGAATTGCCAAGCCTCGAACATGTCGGATTTTTAAAAAGAAGTAATGTTTTGATGTTGCCACGACCATCCGAATAATCCAATTAGGTTGATGTAGAAGCCGTTGTTCGATAATATCTTGTATGTACCTTAAGCAACTAGGTCCAGCTTAAGCAACACACTGGGCACGATATATGAAATACTTATACGCCGAGTCAGAACGCGAGACAGATACGGTCATGGTAGGGTTATTTAAGTGCTTATAAGGACGCGAACACGCACAGCTGAGCGTTTACGATAGCGTTCTTTCGAATAACATGAGAGCAAGTCGATTTTTTATTTTTTCTTGATTGTGATAAAAGGCATGCGAACGTCCAAGCCACTTTTCTGGCAACACCTCAATTTAATGGCTTCCAATTAAATCGTGATTTTCTGATGTCATCGGGTGACAATATAGATGAAGAGGTGCGTAAATAAAAGGACCGTCAAGCCAACTTTGTAACTCGTACGAAAAGGTGGGATCGGGCGGCACCTCCAAGTACGATAGACTTTCCAGATGGAAGTCATTATTAAGTTATACTTCTCTTAATTGTTAAGTGTACGTCAGACCCCTTATGGAGACCGTAAGCAAATGACAAGAAAAAGACGAAGAAAGAGAAGTTCAGAAGCTTTATAATCATGCAGCTTAATGAATAGCTAAGAAAAGCAAAACTTTGCCTTTGACGGTAATTATTGCACTTTAGATGAATCGATTGCTTGCAAAAAGCTATATTAGCGTCGAAAAAGCGGCACCGCTGCATCGAGGCCATGGAATTCACGTGCAACAAAAAGTAGTGCTAACACAATGTCCCAGCGCCAGATGGTATGCCATGCTGGTATACTGATCTTGATTCTGACTTCTTTGCAACATCGTAAAGTGTTGCTGATATACCTTTACTGGTTGTATGTTTGAAACGTGAAGCGCCCTGCGAGTCTAATGAAGAGACGTTAGCAATGAGTCACCTATTGGCAGCACTTTCTTCGACTAACTTTCCTTCATATCAACTTTATGTGTAACATCTATCGGCAATATGTTGTTGTTAAAATGTCTTGAAAAATGCGTCTTCGTAAGATGCAGAGCGAGTGGTTTCAATGAACAACGAGACATGTACATGCTTACTTACTACTTTACGGAGATTTTTTTTTATAAAAGGACAAAATGTACATTAGAAACTTTGGACTCGTTTCTGATTTTTACTCTGTAAAAATGTGAGTTTGGCTCGTTTCTGAAATTTACTCTTTGATTTTGTGCGTTAAGGTTAGCCTCACCAAAAGTCCGGTGGCACTGCATTCTCCGTTTGTTCTTACAGATATTTTAAAGGTAAGTCGTACTCGATAATACCAAAGGGATTCAACAGCAGCCAAAAAACTACTGCCGATAAGGACTCAAAGTGGCCTCAAAGACAAGCGCATTTGTATCTGCATAACCTTGACTTTGAAAAGCTTTAATTTTGTTCTCGATCCTACACATTGACGTGCTCTTTGCTCTGAAGTTGGTCTTAACCACAAATTGATGACCAAACACGCTCGAGAACGCCTACCTAGAAGCGAATGAATTTCATGTCTTGACCAAAACAATATGAGTGTGAAGCTGATTGTATAGTGTTCGTTAAAAAGCGAACCAGAGCAGAATATTAGTTAAAAGACCACCTTATTCTTAAATCTCGTCACACGAAAGCTGCGTAAATGTGCAGATCCATGCTAAGGCGATGCAAGTTCTCAGCTCAAAACACACATATATATATATATTCGCAGCCGCGAGAACTAAAGGACGCATTTCTCAAGCAAGCGATATACGTTTGTTGGTGCAGACACTTCAATTTGATCTCGACACTGCCTTACGCAAAATTTTCTTTGCATCCCCAGAGTGAACCTACCGCTCTTCCAATAATTCCTCTGTTTCTTCGAGAGGACTTGCGGCCGACGGTGTCAATCGGTGCACAGGCAAAGCCTTCGCCAGGAATTCAGTACGAAAATGTCTATGCCACCGATTACACCGAACGCAAAGTATGCTTCATTTGTCAATTTAGCCACATCTGACCCGGTTCTGTAGTGCGATTTATCCATTGCGTAGTACTAATGGCTATGCGATTTCTTGTGATAACATCTCCAGTATTGAATCGCAATTGTAGTGATCGATCGGAATCGTCGTCGTGCTAGTGAGTTTTGACCGCACTACGCTCAAATATCGTGTCCCTCGCCTGGCGAGTCACCAAACGTCGGCGCATAATTGGATCGCGTCATTTCGTGGTCTACGAATACGTTTTTGTCCTTGTGCAACGGGCCACCAAGAGCAAATAGCTAGCGAGCGACTGGAGTTGTGTAGCCGCAGGGACATTATGCAGCCACGTGTTTTTAGCGTCGTCAGAAAAAAAAAATTCGCGGGCGACTTGGGGAAGCCCGTCCTTGCTAAAGATCACCATTATGGTGCGCTCTTAATCAAGACAATGCCGTTGTTTGGTACCTTAAGCTGCTTCTTATAAAACGGTACATCATTTAACTATGGTGCCTTCGTGTATTACAACTTTGTCACCGCACCAAATTGGTGCTCATCACGGATAGAAATTGTCAGCGTTAGCTTCATTCAGCACTGTAAGAATTTCTTGTCTACCGCTCAGAGATGTTAACTTTTATATAAATTAAAAGTATTGTCACCAGCAGCTGCTCCCAGCGATGCCTGGCTTCGTTGAGTCAATGCATGCTCTGCGCATGCTTTGCCACTAGTAAATTCAGTCATTATCGCAAGATTTGTCACCTCATTTCTAGACTCTTAATGGCTCGAGGGCCGTGCATTCGGTTTTCTCTCACGTCTTTAATAGTCGCCCTCACATCGTGCGTCGTATGTTATTGTTCTTTAGGGGACGCTCCGAGTGCTCAAGAGGATAAAATTCACATTTCCAAATGACAGCAGAGGACGTCAGAAGCACGCTTAAAACTACCTACTTGTTTTCGAGACTTTGACTTACTTATCTGCAGAATATTGACCTCTGCAAACCACCAAACTATTTACGTGTGGTTGGTTAGCCGCCAGGTCCTTGGATCTTTCTGCCTCTAGAGCAGCCCATGACATTAATGTTGTGCCCTATCTGGCAACATTACAGCACTCATACCGGCAACAGACATATGTTTGCTTGGCCGAGGCTCTAGTACAGTCCGCTTCCTCGAACCTAATAGCTTTACTTCAAGAACTTAGTAAATGTCATTCTTATTTTAGTTACACTTTTCACGGCTTGGTCATAGCACCGTCCTTTACAGTCTCTCGTCCTGATCACTTAAAGCCTTTGTCACTCCATGGATCAGTTCTGTTTAGCGAGTATTTTGCAGAAATATCGACTTTTGCCTGTCTATTTTCGTCTTCGTCACTTGCTTTGTGTAAACTCGTGCACTAGTGCCGTGCTGACGAACTCATTCGTGGTTCTATCAAAATGTTTTGACGCTAAAAACATGGCTTGTGGTGACGATCGAGCGATGACACATTGTATTCTTTTGGGATATTGCTTTTGCCACTAGTGATGCCCGGATCATTCTTTAATACAAATCTAAATTTTATAGTAAATCCCGCGAATTTGGCACATAGGAACAATAGTTTGATCTCTCCGAAGCAGAGCGCCACATCTGTGTGTTGATCACGTATTAAAGCCCATTTGGTGTTAGAGCTTGTTGGTTCCTAACTCGAGATGAATGCCGCGTATTAATTTGCTTTACTTTGTTGTGCAAAAGCTTATTCCGACCAAATTACCCCGATGGGGTCTAATGCCTCATCCTCGCCGCTACTCGCACGCATCCTTGCTTAGATAGTCGCGTAACATATGTCTGGCATTTCGCAAAATAAATCTACGGCCAAAGATAGGTCAGTAAAGCTCCCTTAATATTTGCCGTTGATCACGCCACGAATTGGCAAACTCAGCTTCACTCGATTCTTTTAAGTAGCTCGTGGAGCTTGTAGTCACCAAAAATTCTAAGATACTTGTTTTTCACGCCTATGCCTTCGTGTAATCAATATTTAATGCTGCCCCACATCACGTCATTCATCTGTCATTACCTGGACTGCTTGAGGTGCGTTTCCTTTCCCTTCGAGCACGTAACACACGTGGAACGGGAAAAATTAGCTAAGTATATACTCAGGCTAGAGTCTCTGGCAAGATGCCCTATCGCGTCTTAAAACATGTGTCGTAGACAAATGTAAAATTTACTCAAAGTCCTTACTTGCGGCTTAGCTGCAGCACCAAAATACTACAAGCAGAGACTGCGATATTGCGCTTATTGGTCTTTCAACAAAAGCACGTATTATCGATGTGAAGATGAAACACAACTTGTTGTCATTCACATGCTATTCAATATCCGAAAGAGCTATACTCTGTTTGACGTAGACGCCAATATGAGATAATTCTGAGATTTTTCACAAATTTGGCACGTAGAATTGAGCAGAAACCGTGGTCTTGCGTAGGTTGCGGCGCATGTAAGTCACCTTTTAACACTTGAGAACACAAAATGACCCGGTGCTGGTGAACATCAGGCCCTTTCGTTTTCAAGGCAGTCCTGATTGTTGTGCACCAATTCCTCACCTAATAGCGTTGGCCGATACACATCACTGCTAAACAGAATGGCTTTGCTGTTAAAGAAGCCTCGCGTGAACCGCAAATCGTTTCAGAAGCGAATGAATTGTCTCTATGCTTGTCATCACGCCTGCCTCGTAGAGGCAATTACGCTCAAGGTGTGTCTGGGCAGATAAGTTGTAGCACTTGCGGTGGTCTTCGGCTTCTTTGGTAATTGCTTAGCTTTTGCGTCCATTCATGCGTGCGCCTGACGTGATTTGCTAGGTCCGCATGGTAGAACATCATAACCATATGTTTTTAGGTAGAGCGGCGTGCTTGACAATACCTGCCACCCAAGTTCTTTTAGCACAGAATGGTTCGAACAAGTGCGAGAGGATTCTATCGACTAGAAAAAGTTGTTTGCCTGCTCGGTCATTTAAGCCGTGTCGGTCTTAACCAAAGTATGTTCGAGCATAGGAGAGACACCCCACCAGTCAGACAAGCTCCGGCGAAGGTTAGCTTTTGAAATGGACCGCTTCCCCTTACGCTCTGGCGATAATTAGCTTTTGAAATTGATCTTTTCTCATCTCCTTGTTACAAAGCGCTATCCAAGATAGACAGTTGAATTTGATTCATCGGATGGCGAGTTCGTAGTCGGGTGACTACGAGTAAATATGTCATACAGTGGGATCGTGGCCAAATCAAAGGCTGGCTGCACAAGGCACAATAAATACATACTACAAATGAAGCCGTGTCGATGGTGTACCACTTATGCCACCTGAAGAATGCGGTGTAAGCAATCAAACTGAGGTCCTGCCAAGACGGACCTAGCTAAACCGACAAAAACGACTAAGTCAGAGAAATCTGGGAGCCAAATCGGGCCTGCCGACGTTACATTAATGAATAGCTAAACAAATCCCACCATTGCCATAAGTATGGGGAGTAATGTGTGACCGGGACTCGTATATGTATTAAGAATACGACCCTGCGCGTATCCTTACCGGAAATTCCACCACGATTTCATGATATCGGAGAGACTCAGATCGAATAAAGGAATGGAATTATTATTAAAATCATATTTCTAGGCTCATCATCTCAATCATGCAGGATCCGCGGATAAAATAACACGACAAGAATATCTGCTGGCACTATAATAACGAAAATTTGTGAAAGAGCCTTACACTTTTTAATGTACCCTCAATACACTGTTACTTGTGAAGCAATTCGCGCTCTACTTGACGAAATTTCAAATGTGGACTTCGAGAACAATTGTTCAGCTACCGTCTTGTCAACGCATGAAATTGAGCGTAGCATACCCATCCCAAGGCATTATGTAGTAGTTTAATATGTATCGCCAAGTGATCCATGTTGGTTCTTGCGGGTACAATCAAGCTTCGTTTCAGGTCGACGCGACTCTTTGGGGTCGTAACCTGCGGTGTTTGTGGGCAAAAACACTCCACGCCACGAGTACATGTGTCGTCAAAGAATCAAATGCTTGAGCCTATTCTCTTCTTAAATTTCTGCCAATTTGATGATTTCTGCAAATCGCATCTTGAAGTATCAGGACGCTGTGGATCGGCACGTGCAAAGTAAAAAAGCACGACCGAGCCGGTATACCCTGCAGATCATACTAATAGATGCTAGCTGATCATAAGCAAAAAAACGTAGATAGTCTAAAGCTTAAGCTTATCGTGGTCGACCTATACCGTAAGGACAGGTAACTGATTAAAATTCGCATCGATAAGACATGTGCATGGTTGGAGCATTCTTACTCCCGCGACAAGCTTGAATTGACAATGTTTGTGGTGTCAATCTTTAGTAAAACTAATTTGAGAAATTTGTTGACTCCAGCCTTCTCAAGGAACACGTGCCCAAGTGTTATGTTATGGAACTTGGCTTAGGTATGTATTGGGTATTACATTTTGATAGGGCGAAAGGGGCTAGGAAAAAAAGGCTCTTGAGAAGTTTCCTCGATCCATTTTGAGTAGCAGTAAAATATCGCAAACAGTCAAACCTGGATCTCGACTTTGTGCATCAAAATACGTAGCTTCAATCTACACACAAAACCGACCCCGTGGCTCGAGCGGGTAGCCGTTCGACCCAGGACCGTGAGGTACCTTGTTCGATACCCATAGGATCCGATTTAAGGAAGCCGGAGATAGGTCACTAAAGTGAACGAGCAATCACACCCGAGTGTGTGACTGCTTTACCAACTCGCGCCCGATTGGGTAATAAGAGGTTTGGGGGGGAAGCCCCCGAAAAAGCACCATACTGTAATGAGGGGTACGGAACCCGGTCCCAATATGGATCGGATTGCTGTCTGCATCCCGCGATAGAGACAGCTTAGTCCTAGCGCGTGGGTTCCGGTGGCTAAAATCTCAATCTACACACAAAGTGCAAGAACTATTTTGCCGTCTTATCGTGAAATTACGCACACAGTCAGACTTGGAATAATACTAAGAGGGCAACACAGCTCCTACAGTTTATGTCTAAATTAAAGCTACAGAAGCTATGTTTTCCGTGCGGACGGTGGATTCTGGGTCAATAAGTATTTCTGTTTAAGAACATACGCATTCACATCAGACGACCAAAGTAAGGATGCCGGAGGGAAAACAAGTAAATTGGCTTAGTCGCTTTCTACATGTTGAGGCTCATTGTAATCAAGTAGAAATTCCTCTTATACGCTTTCGAGTGCGCGGCGCTCAACCTGAGTGAAAGCCAGAGCGATGACGTCTTCCCTCACAGAGAAAGACTGGAAAGCGTCTTGGAAAAAGAACTTAGCAAGCATGCGAACTACTGACAGTTTTGGCACTTGAAGTGTTACTGGCAAAATCAGTGATATCACAGAGGTCGTGTCGGACCCCAGCAATCTGCGAACAAGTGCACTGACAAATGTGTGAGCTTAATTCAGAGCGGAAGGATTACATTTCTCGGAGGCAGACCACACGTTGGTAGTGAAGTGGTCCGCGAGCTTTTAAGTTTGCAGATCAAGTGTGTCTATGGCTCGAAACGTAGGTAAGAAAAGGAACGCGAACTTACGTTGTCTGCTGCGCTCTATTTTGTTAGCATGAAAGATATTATTACACTCTCGATCATTTGGAGCATCCCGCTAAAGCGCGATAATGTGCGAAGTGCGTAAGTGAAGAAGACTATCAAAGGCTTGTACCAAATCGAATGCAAACCTCTCGTGGTATCAAGGTTCGGCAAATTAAGTTGAACGATCTTCACGATGACGGGTAAGACCATATCGCGGTGAAGCTTGTGTGGAACCTGTATAGGCTCAACGAAGTTCGGTGTCGCTAAATTCAGCAGCTAGTGACAGTAGTGTTGAAGATTGTATCTCCTTAAAGTATCACTTTTATATAAATAAGGAAGTGTTAAGGTGCAGCGCGGAGTGTACGCTAACTTTAGGAGCGTGATTAGCACAAGAAGTCTTTGTACACGTAGGTGCCTAAGTATAAAGTGATGGCTTCTGTCATGTCATATATGTGATTATGCTCGCCGCTAACGTATCTATGCTGTGGGTTACTAATGGCAAAAACTAAGCTGATCAATGAGTTGTATCTGTCAATAAGACCGACAATTTACAATCGCATCGAGTGACGGCATCCGCATAGACTAAGAGTAGATAAAATCTTCGACTAGAAAGGGCTGTCCCAAAGTGCTTGAATATGTTTAAGTCCAGACAACAATTGATTATTGCTCAAAAAGAGCACGTAAGATATAAACGTCCCGACCTTTACGGCTTTTCAGTCTCTGAAGCTAAATCGCCCGTTGTGCGAGGACAAAAGGGCTGTTTATAAACCACAAATTGACGCGACGGACTCATGTGCCGATAATATTTGGCACCTTCAAGCTCCCCAAGCGATAGACAAGTTATTTAAGTGTAGTGCGGTCAACATCCACTAGCACAAAGACGATCCCATTAGGTCACTACGATCAAGATTTTATACTGATGAGGTGGTCACGAGAAATCACAAGCGCACCTGTAATTCGTCTATGAAATATTTGCACAGCAGGAAGCAGACAGATGAACACTATCGATAGCTGAAGCAGACTTTGTGTTCGGTGAAACCACTGGCGTAGACATCTTCGTTTTTAATTTGCTTATCTGCTAATGGAGGCAACACCTGCACCCTAAAGCAAAAACTTGAGTTAGATCATCGAACGAAAACACAATCGAAAGGGCAGTAACACAAAGGGTTCACATTTGTGTGTGCGTCTCATCAATGAGATCATACTTCAAGAGGCGATGCCAAAAAGTCTGCGTCAAAGGTCGTTAAAGCGCGATATAGTTGGATGTAAGAAATCGGTAGGATGTGCACAATACACACTTTTTTCTTCTATCTCTGCTGTAATTCACAAATTTTCAGTGACGTTTGTAGCAGCAAAAAATGCAGCACATACTTTTCGTTGGCTTGAGAGAATTTGTGTTTGCTCGATTAATGCGTGCTTTTATTCTCTACTTCGGAACGTAAACAAGAACATATAGTTCTGAGCTGAGCACTTGCACTTTTTTAGCATGGGCCTATTCATTCCCGTATATTCAGTGAAACAAGCTCAAAAGGAAGAATGCCGGTAAGTATTTTTTTTCTGCTACGTTTCTTGATCGACAGACATTCAGACAAATTCGCCGAAATAAATGACGTGTTTGTCTGATTAATCTTGACGAGCTTGGTCAGTTGACAATTTTTGAGCTTGATCAAGGTCAGACCAAAGAGCATAGGGTCGAGACCACATTAAAAGCTAGCTAAGATTGCCTCTCAGCTCTATAGAGGCACAATTATAGGTTTCAGTACGCAAGCCCTCCAGGCTTTGATAACATTGGCTGTCATCTTTGGTATCATTATAGTTGACTCATCTCCAAGCCACATACTAAGGCACCCACAACGCCTTTCAGTAAGTCATAAGCATTGCTAAGAACAACGACACGCTGAACCAAATTGCTCTTTTGTCTTTGAAAGGCAGATTGTAACCTTTTGCTGAAACAGACTTCAATGCAGCTTCGGAAGAGGTTGGGGTGACGCCCTCCTTCCAAGCGCGGGGGCTAAATGCTCGCGCGCTCCGGGCAGGTGCTCTCGGGCATCTGCAGGTCTCTAACGAGTCTCACCCTCGACGCGACGGTCTCCAACACCAGAGCGCCACCTGGGCTCTTACCAAGTCAGAGCAAAACAAATTAATGGAAGACCCTCACGTCCTCGGTGCTGGCTGCACTGCCCGCCGAACGAGACCCGACGTATTCGGACACCACTCTATGCCGTGGACTAGCCAGACTGAGCCTAGCACGTGCATAACTTGGCAACGCGATAACGTAATACAATACAATATATATTCAATTTCATAAAACTGTAGTGTAAAAAACAGGAATGCAGAAATACGTACCCCAAATAAAAAGATTTTTCTCCTAAAAAAAATTAAGCAAATGTACATTTTGTCACTTTTAGAAAATTACTTTTTCCGTGCAAAAGTATGTGTCGTCGTTACTTTAGTGCAGGAACTATAAACTGAGCAACATTACACATAGAGCGGGTATCAAGAAACTTTGATGATAGGAAAGTGCTGATTGTAGGTAAAGGAAAGATAGCGTCTTCTCGTAGGCGCGTGTAATGGCTCTGCGCTTTGCATTTACAACCAGCAAAAGTATAATGGCACCATGTAGCTGTTGTAAAGGATTCATATGACCTGGTTAACGGCACGGTACCATTTGTCGCACCATCTGGCGCTAGGACATATAGTGTCTGCAACGAGTTGACGGGCTACCATGATTTATGCATGTTGAGCTCAAGCACTTTTGACATCGATCGCCTTTTCGTACGATTTTACACGCTGTCTCTCCTTCGTCAATCGCTTACGGTCTCCATACATGAAGCCCATCTGAAGATCTGACGTACGCTAAAAAAGCAAGAAAAGTATAACTAAATAATAACTTCATTCTGGGAAGCATATCGTACAAGGAAATGGCGCACCTCTCCGTGTGAGTAACAATGCCAATGTTTCAGTCAGGTCATTCGACAAGTTACCTCGAAGGACGCATCCCAGCCTGTCTACTTCGATACCATGGTCTCGCTCTCTGCGCTCATGAGCGCCGTGGCCCTCACGTCGACCTATTCCGTAGCCCAAGCCCAACAAATCATTCAAAAGCTTCCGTGGGACGGTCGTGCAGGTGACCTGGTCAATGGATTGGTCACGGACAAGTACTTGACCTACGCGTTCGTGCGCAACGACACTTCCCTAACGGTCGCCGATTACGTCACGATCGACCATAAAGGTCGACCCAAGGGCTACAATTGTGACGAGGGCGTCATCAATATTAGTGTGGATGGAGACGCGATTAAAGAGGCGCAAACGAACTTTCGTCGCTCAGATCTCATGCAGTTGGTCGCCACAAATCCGAATGGCGAGACCTTCATTCGCACCAGCTTTAAAAAAGACGAAGCTTTCTTAAACAAGTACTTGTGGCATGTGATTTGTGACGAAATGCACTTCTTTGATGTCGTTGTGGATGCGTCGCTTGATCCCCCGATGATCAGGTACATTAACAATCTGGTGTGGGAGCCGATCTGGGAGACCGAGTTTGTGCCCGGTACGTGGTACAACTTTGGCATTGCCTTTTCGGGTGCGCCCTCGGGTGGTGTTAAGCTTGACTTCTACACGAGCGAAGGTTTAGCGACTCTTAAGCATATAGCCGCCAAGCCGATTGATAAAGAATTTCCGACCAACATTGACTTCCACATCGGTCCAATTGCTATGTCGGACGACGGGGGTCCGCTTAAAATGGCCGAGAAACCGGACGTTATGTCTTATAGCGGCGTTTCTATTTCAAGTGACGTTTCGACCCATCCGCAATTCGTCGGAAGCCCTTATTGCAAATAATGCCTGCACCTACGATGCCCATGGTATCGCACCCACGTGTAAGTGTGCCACGATGTCCCCCTCTAGCCTTGTATGTTTTTTTAAAATAAAAAAATGTTTTGTGCTCGTCATTGGTGTGTTCTAAATGAAGCGACAAACTAGTGTGCGACTAAATTTGTGCATCTTATTGAGAGTGCAAGGCACCGCTGCTAAGCTTAACGAAGAGAACAGTTCTTGCGCGTCCTTATCTCGCCATTACCTTTCGTCTGACCAAAAGAAGAATTGGCTTCTAGTGATGTTCTTTTACTTCCTAGAAAGAGCTCTTCAAGGTACAGATGAGCTTGCCTTTTTCGAGCCACTAGAATTAGTATAAGCTCATTTGTTACGTTATGTTTATGATGAATAGGCTCATCTTGTGAGTTTTAGTAGGGGGTCACTACGCCCTAACAGTATGTCATATGCATGGGCAACATCAAAAAATTGGCGGGACATTCGCTCAAACTGACACTTATGCATAAAAAAAATGAAGTGTAAAATCTAGATTAGCGATTACACGCTTTTCCTCAATGTGCGCCTTGTCATTATTTCGATGTTTTTTTGTGAAAAACATACCTCCTAATACGCATTAAGTGAGAATAATATTGGTCGCTAAACAAGGATTAGTTCCCGGCAAGTATCACATATGACGCTTCATTTGGAAATTTTACAATAAAAATTTCAGACTATAGGCGGGGAGAGGATAATGTGTGCTCGTAGGCGCGTGTAATCGCTCCGCGCTTTCTATCCTTCAACAGTGAAGGTGCAACGGGATCTTTTTGCGATGTTACAAACGCTCTATAAGACTGGACCAGTTAATTGGCATGGCATTGTTTATTGCATTATCCATCGCTAGAACATGTATAACGTTGCTGCGTAAAGACATTGATTCAAATGTTAAATGTCTGACACTGATTGTCATTGAGAACGATTAATGTCCACTCGTTGCAGACGTTAATCTCTAGTGCGCGCATGTTTTATGGCCTTAGTGTAGCGGTAGAACTTTGCGAACGCTAAAATAGTTTCCAGATCGTATAGTAGCAACAATAATTGCGATCAAAGGCAACGCGATGGTTGCTTTAATCACCATCCAAGCGCAAAGACTCACGAGTACA
>MBPM02000099.1:189579-244116 GCA_001695595.3 Plasmopara viticola
GCTTTTGGGACAAAGACGCTCGTCAGAAGCTGAAAACGTTCAACAAATGGTACAGCTCAGCTAATAAAGTGCCTGGTACAGAGCATTGCAGTGCTTGATCGCTTACAGATGCGTTGTCATGTACTATCAGCAACCAGTCGATCACGACGGGCAAATTCAACGCGCGTGGGGACATTTTCGCCTATACATTGTCGTACGACTGGTCTATGGGCGTCGAAAAGTACAATCAAAGTCAGCCGAGCGTCATTCGACTCCACAGCGTGGCGGAAGCGGAGATCAAACAGAAGAAAAAGCCAGGTACTGGATCGCGGAATTCGTTCTAGAAGCGTAAGCCACAAGCCACGGGCTCATAGCAGCACAACCGTCGGGGCGTGGCTATGTCTCCGTGCGTGTATCTTTGCGGCTATCTTTGCTGCTTTCGTCGGCACGTTTTCTAACTTGTGTTTGTGCTTTTGACCACGTATGCTAGCCTCTCGATAAAAGATTGATCCACCACCCCGTGCAGCGTTCGCATCGCCGCTCAACCCACAGCCTGATGCCAGTCGTTGCGTATGACTGCTTTCATCCGAGCAGATCTGTGCGAGAGGCAAAGGCCAGTCCAAGACACAAGCTTATGCAACAGCTCACCCTTGCTCCGTCAATGTGTCAATCCAACTGCTATTTGTCATTGCAACTTAACGCTCAACCTTAGCGACGTGTCAATGTGCCTTACGATCCGTTCTTGGTGGCTGTATGCTAAGTGTTTACTCAGGTACTACGTGAGATTTGCCAAGACGATCAAGTGCCTGTTTCGCCTCGAGTACCCCACCCTTTGCCGCCAACTGAAAGTAGTGTACCGCCTTCTTATAGTCGGCTTGAAGTCCTTGGCCAGTTTCAAATAATTGAGCCAAGCACAATTGCGCGCGGGGTAATCCACTCTCGGCAGCCAAGAAGAAATAGTGTGCGGCCTTGGAGTGGTCCTGCGCAATACCACGACCAAGCAGATAGCAAGCACCTAGATCGAATTGCGCGAGCGCGTTGCCAGCTTCGGCCGCGCGACGGAAATGCCTCACTGCCTCCTCAGCACTTGGCTCCACGCCGTGGCCCTTGAGATACGCTGTCCCCAGCGCCCAATTGGCCTCGGGCATGTCTTTGCTCGCTGCCTGCCGGTAGAGCTTCACCGCCTTGTCATTGTCCTGCGTGACGTGTAACCCCTGTGCGTACATGTACCCCAAGTCGTAACTCGCCGCCATATGGCCACTTGCCGCTGCCAGTTTCCAGTAATGCAGCGCTTTCTCCACGTCGCGGGACGTCAATACTGCCGTGGAAGTAGAGCTTGCCAATCTCGTGGCAACTGCCGTCGTGACCGGCATTGGCGGCCTTCTGCAGCAACTGCGTGGCCAGCTTGACGTTACGCGGCATGCCAGCGTACCCCTTGAGGTACAAACTTCCTAATGCACCTTGTGCACGCACGTGCCCCATCTCTGCTGCGTTTGTCCAGTGCAAGACAGCGCCGTGTACCCCCGTGGCGCTCCCAACTTTGTTCGCGCCTCTGGCTTTGCCCACTAGACATTGGACGCCCAAGGCAAACTCAGCCTCTGCATTGGAGCTCGACGAAGTCGAAGAGCGATTGTGAGAGGAGGCCAAGGGGCATACGTGGCGTGGTGTTGGGACGCGACAGTGCAGCACGCGAAGTTGCTGGCGCCACGAGCGTGGATACATGTGTATCAACTTTTGTGCAAAGGGGTACGCAGGGGTACACTGTTGGTCTGGGTACCACTTTCTAATCAATAGCATCCATGAAGCAGCGCGATCAGCTCAAGGTGACCGTGCTGTATATAGCGTACCCTTCGAATCTAAACGTATGTCATAGAGCCGCGTGAAGCGACTACTGAAGATGCAGAAGGACATGGGGCAAGTGAGTGACAACGCCGCGCTCGCTTGCTGTAAGTCACCAAAAGGAGCTTTATCTTGACGATGGCTCCAAGTACTGATTTACGGTAATTCAAATCGTGGTCGTAGCTTTCGTCGTGCAGGTTTTCGTTAAGGACATGGCGACTAAAATGCAACAGCAGGCAGTGGCAGGAGTAGGCTTGACCCCAATTGAAGTGTGAGTGCACCGTTGCAGACTGCATTGTTTGTATTAACTGCGTAAGATGTCAATGTAGGAAGAAGAGTGTATTGGCAAGTGACGACCTCTCTTTCCTGCACGAAAAGGTGGCGGTTATTGACGAGAATGATGCGAAATATCTTCAATTTGCTCGCAGAGGCAAGAAACGGACAATTAAGTCCGCAGAAAAGAAGTACGTCGTTTGGTTGGGGCAAGTCTACGTTCCAGTGATTGACGGGGTTTGTGTAGATCGACTACGAAGAAAGCACGACGTCAAAACACGAGGAAGGCGAGCACCGCAATCACGGCATCAGCAAATACCAAGAAAACAGAGCAAGCGGCTTGCAACGAAGTGATACGTGGTGATGATTGTGGCCCGGTTCGGATGCAGCCTTTGGACATTGAAGAGGACGAGAATTACGACGAGAGTGACAGCGATGTGTGATTGGATCTTGACGTTGAATTGAATGTTTTCTATTATTTCATAAATGGTTTCTACGAGCAATCGACGGCTTCTATCCATAAGCAATGTATTGTGCTCACTGCCAACTTGGTCTACGTCTGCGCCCCATTGAGCAAAGATTGCCACGTAGGGCCAAATAACAAGTCGCGCGAAGGCGATCGGCGGATTGCTGACTGTTGCAAAGCAGCGACGAGTGGTGCAGGAGCAGCCGAGACCTCTCCAGCTCTTGCGTCGCTGGCAGCAGTAGCTAAGTGAGGGGATCGAGGAGGAAGAGCTCTCGAAAGTGAAGCATCTGCAGCCGCAACCTTTGTTGCCGTCGGTGATACGTGATTGTCTCTAGGGAAGAAGAAGCTATGCATGCGAGCAACGACCTCGTCGGCTTCTTTCTGCTGCAGCACAAACGACAGGTTCAGATCTTCAGCGGATTCGCTAAGCAGCAGCACGTCGTACTTCTCCAGCACGCTGAAAACACACCCGAGCTCGGCCAACGCTTTTCGCAGTCTTCGGCCAACGATGGAAACGACCGAGCAGTCTTCAAAGACACGCACCTTCGAGTGTTCGTTCAAGGCTTCAAGCAGCTGCTTAAATGGCGCACCCTGGACCCCACCGGGAATGTGATCGAGCGTGACTGTCACGGAGAATTGCGACGTTGCAATCAGATCGACGGAAATTCCACAAGCTTCAAATGGAGCAAAGACTTTGGCCAAGAAACCCGACGTCCCACACATGTCGAAAGCAGTGATACTCAACGTCGTCATGCTCTGTCGCTTGACGACTGCAAGAATCTTGGGACTGCCGTGCTGGGCCGTGTCCGCGTCGGTAGCAGGATGAATGACCGTCTTCTCCCCGTCGGGATCGTTCGTATTGCGGATTTCCAACGGCACTTTTCCCCACTGCACGGGGATGATGCAGCGTGGATGTAAGATCTTGGCCCCCATCGCGGCCAACTCTTGGGCTTCACGGTAGTCTAGGTTCTTGATCAACCGTGCGTCAGGCACGTACCGGGGATCCGTGGTGAACATGCCGTGCACGTCAGTCCAGATCTCGTACTTGAGCGCGCCTACTAAAGCAGCAAAGAGCGACCCCGACGTATCGCTGCCTCCACGTCCGAGCACACATGTTGCCCCTGTACTTGTGCTGGCAATAAAGCCTTGGGTGAGTACCACGCGCTTGCCGTTTGCCGCGAGCTCGGCCACTGCTCGATCGAGGCGGGGTTGCACCTCTGCTTGGAGATACTTGTCCTCGTCCGACTTGGCCCGCGCACTGTCGCTAATCAGTAACTGGCGAGCGTCCACTCGCTCGACGTCCGTAAGGCCATAGTGGACCATAATGCATTGCCCCAAGTGAGTCGACAAGAGCTCTCCGAACGCCAAGACACGTGCTTGGATGCCAGGCGACGCTTCTTCGGTGAGTTTAATGCCTTCGAGCACGCGAACGAGGTTCTTGAGCTCGTTGAGTAGCGGATGCAACGCTTTTGGGAGCAAAGGGTCGAGGGGCGACTTGGAAAACGAGGATCCATCTTCGCCGCGGCTCAGGACGGTGTCCAGCCACACTTGCTGCCACCGCTCGTGCAGCTTTCCACTGCATTCGACACCCTCAAGCGCCGGAAAGAGACCCACGTCATAGGCGAGCGAAAAGTGCTGTAATGCAATGGTAGTCGCCAGCTCCGTGTGGCTACTGCCCCGTTCACTGGCGAGTGCTACTGCTCGCGTAAGCTTGTTGGTGACTTGGGACAGCGCCGAGATAGTCACCCACACGCGCGGAGACGACGGCGACGCCAAGTGCGCGCGGATCTGGGCACAGATACAACGCCAGCGCGCGGCGGTGGATACACTGGTACCTCCGAACTTGAGTACCACCCATCGAGACGACAAGTCCGGTTGCATTGGGCTACGTGCGCCAAGTGAAATATTTACAAAATGCCAAGCTCCTCCAGTGGATAGTAATACACGCAGAGTGATTGAACGCAAGATAGTAAAACGGCTACTATTCATATTATCATTAGTACGTAGAGCAAGTTGGTCGTCCGCTTTAGTGACTTAATGCGTACCTTACTGCATGGTTTCGACAATACAGGCAAATGTGACGCTTCCGAGTGATACTGTCTTCCCTCAACAAAATTGTCCTAATGATGATAATATTCACATATCAGCAATAGGAACAACGTGAGTAGAAGTCTTTCCGACCGACCGGATAGGCGAGGTGCCGAATGCTACAAAGTCCTTTTGACTTTCACACAATCACATTGCATACAGCGATCCTTTCATATTTTTCAAGGTATATTCGACAAGAGTTACAAAATAGTGGAAATGTTGTTTGGCAATGTGAATTTCGCGACCAAATTGAGCTATCATCCACCCAAATATCACGTGTTTACTCGGACTGCTTGCTTCTTGTAGACTGGTGTTCTACATTCATCGTAGCGATATTTTGATGTGCCGCAATATCAACGTTGATGTTCGATTAAAAAGCGATTCTTGTATATTGCAGCGCTCTATGGCCTTGATATGACGACGCAGTACTTTGGCCGTTTGGAATTAGATAAATCTACTTCAAAGGACACCGGAGTGAAGATAGTTCTTGTTTATCCCTCTGTAGCTCTCATTCTGCTGTGATGAGAGCTACAGAGAATATTGCCGTACAACCACTGTCAAAGAAGACAGTGGTTGTACGGCAATATTCTCTCAGACACGATCAAAGCTCTGGTCTGCACAAACAACGAACGTGTTTGTGGTCAATCTATCGATGCGAGTAAGGATCTACGTGCACCAATTTTTCATAGCTTAAGTGCCGTTCGAACGCGCGCGCGTCCTTGAATCTTCTATATTTATTTTCTGGACCCGAAGTAAACAACACCTTACAAGATACTCACCTCCCCAGCAATAGGCTCAATTATGATCCGACCTGAGATATGTAGCATTCATATGTTCTTTTAAGCACGCGAGCCTGGGAATATCTACATCACGTTCATAACCAATAATAAATGACGATACATGAACATTCTGTACGAATCAGACATATTCAGTGTGAAATTGGGTAGGTGCACCTTAATTTTTTGGATTTTTTGTCTTGACAATCTAATGATGTCTAGTTCCGTTGTTGTCTCGGATGATCATCAAGCGTTAAACTCCACGTGTGAGCGCAGCATAAACTTTTTTTAGTAACTCGAACGACATTTCCAGCTTGTGGTGGAGTTGTACTGGCAAAATTTGTGAGAAATGATTCGACTACGCACTAGTAAAGTATCGAAGCATCTTTGAACTCATGGTCCTTTGTGGCCGTATCACACCATGCATACTTAAGAATACTGTACTTCCCACTTGCATGGAAAGATGTTTGTCATAACATTATATATGATGTTCGTGTCGAATACAAGCCTGGTAAAATCAATGTGCTTGCTGACGCGCTTTTGCGCACGGCAATTCTTGATTTGACCTACGTAGGCAGTAATAAAAGCTTCAATGATGAAAAATCTCGTCGAGCATGCCAAAGGGGATGTTTATCTAGTGTGCTTGGCGTGATTAGTCATCGCAAGCGACGAGGCTAAAATTGAAGTTTTTATTACTCGACAGTTGTCGCAAATGTTACGCTACAAGTGAGCAAATGGTCTGCTCCACTATAGATCGAGTTAAGCAAATTCAACCCGAGCCGTTGTCTGGACGACAAAAACCCGAAGTACGACATACTTCTGGAGACACACAATGCTCCGACGATATTTTTTGATACTAGATCACATATTGATGCCCCCATATGTAGTCAATTGCACGAGGAAAATCCGACTTTTTGGCGGGTCAAATGCGCGGCCTACACGTCGGCTATTTTTCAGAGCCTGGCAGTGCCAAACGGTTAAATTGCCATAAGCCTCGACTTTGTACTTTGCTTGCCGACAGTAAATGACAAAGCGTTTATTTACCCCTGACCAAGATAGCGAATTTTAATCCTTCTTGCTACCAGATTAATTAAGATAGGCTACGGTATGAAGTAGAAAAAATTGTATCGTGAAATTTTTGACATGCGCAAATCCACTTATCGGAAACCCATGCCTACAGCAGCCCGTTCTCGGGACGACAAACTCTTAGTGCGTTTGCAATTATTAACAGACCATTTGATCCATGAGCTTTTACAAACCACGATATTAACGGCCAAGACACTGACTGTCCCGAAAGCTCTTCCGAGCACGGATGTTTTTAAGATGAGTAAGGGATGGCTTTGAAAGCCTTCCTCCTCCAAGTCTTTGATGTAAGGCCAGTTTTCTATTGAAAGCAATTATTTATATTTGTGAAATGTGAGTTGAACGTGATTTAAATTGAACAGGGTGCCAATAACGATCGACGACAAGAATACACGAAGAAAAACAGTTGTATTTAAAGATGACAGAGTTTGTTATATACTGAATAGAAAGAATAAGTTCGGAGTTTTCGAACATCGTCTATCGCAGATATTAAAGGCATCTACCTTTAGCAAAATTGTCGCCGCATCCAGCATTTTTGTGGGGCGTCTTAGCAGGCATTAGATCTTCCCGACCCATAGCCTCATGTAAGGTGTAAATCTCTCCATAGCGTTGTTCCTGCGCTTGACCTTGCGAATAGGTCAAAAACGGGAGGTCGTATAGTACTCATAGCCACTACAGTGTTCTATGCATTCTTTAAGTGACCGTTTAAGTCTGAACCTTAATCTGAAGCAAATCAACTTATTAAACCAGCATAAGTACCTCATGCTGAAGCGCGCGGTGGTCGATTCGACTGCGAAGCACATGGCCTTTATGGCTAAAGAAGCTCGCTTCATCTTTTCGATTGCTCTAGAGCTCGGTGTAATCCAAAGAAGTCGCATCCTGAACCCGAGAACAATCTCAAGCGCGTCCACACGGCTGTAGATTCTCGCGAAGAAGGCGCAAGGGTTGCCTCCTTCGACGGTTTTTTAACGACAAGGTCAATGGTTCTTAATCTTGAAGTGTGTTGCAAAGCGTCTACGCTATGCTCAATACTTTGAAGGATACTGCAATGATATTTATCTTGGCCTAAATCAAATATATGTATATTGAATTTGACTAATTTATTGACCTCTAACCTGCAATCTATTGCACGCACGTCTATCTTTTACTATAAGAATAAAGAGGGGATAGCGCAAAAGGTTTGAAAACATTGCACTACTGGTGTAAAATAACCACTAAAGGAGTTTTTGGAGGGTCCAAATACTATTGGCGAAAATGTCACAAAGTGTTACGGGCCATTTAATTGGGGCTCGTTAATGTTGCCGTATATGCTTCTAAATTGTGATCTGTAATCAATAAAATTGCATACAATGATTTTGATGCATAGGGAGAAAAAAAACATTGGCCACACCTGTCGAAACCCAAACTTAGCTGAGAACAACCTATTTGCTTTCCCGTTGGTAACATTATGATACTTCTATATACTGTATCACAAATTCTCTTTGCATTGTTTTATGACAACACTCAGCCGGTAGTTCTTTACTCCTACTCCAAAAGCTTTTATCCATTTACCCTGCGACGATGCGGCTTCAAATTGATATGAGGCTCCGAGCGTGTCTTCGACTAGTCTGCAAGATAGGTAGAGTATGTCACGTTTAGCTTTCCTATAAACCTTTTTCCCCAAATAAAATTGTAGATTTTTATACTTTCTTTAATGAGACTTGACAAAATTTGACAAAAACTGAATTTTGGGCACCCTTTCATCAAGTATGACCTTTCGTGTAAATCATCTGCGGCATGGGTTTTGACCCGTTACTTGAGTGCAACAATCAGCGAATATGGCACTAACTCCTCTTCAGCCTTACGTCATGGACCAAGCCGAATGCTAACTCTACTTACACACACCACGTCGAAACCTGGCGATGTGTTTGCAAATAACGGTCGCTTTAAAGATCGTGACATCCTCCACCTCATACAATGCTGTTTTGGTTTGCTAAAAGTTAGCCATATGGATATAGCGACGACTATAAAAGTCCGATTATGCAAGCTCAATTGCCATTCGGTCGCGGAGCTGTTCGTGTTTACAAGACCACAACGTTGTTTCAAACAGGACGCAACAGAAATGGAACAAAGCGGGACACACCCACACGAATTCTCTGGCGACGATTTAGCAATAATGCACCTTTAACTTCATGAATTTACTTCTTTCCAAAAATGTCAAAGGCCCTCTTCCAAAAACTTTCCATATATTGTTGTTGAGCTGAAAGATCTCTACCTGTTATTGGCAAAAAAGACTTGCTTGCTGCTTGATGCCGTCGAGATCACGATACAATTTAAGTCGCTTGTCCTAAATTTAATCGCTAAATTACTTGTTTTTGAATGTTTAAAGCTCATGTCTTGCTTAACGGGATACATGGACGCGGCAATTGTTATATAATAGGCAATAGCCTCGACTTTCCTTTTCACTAATATTAATAAACCGCATGATACGAAACGCTATAGCGCTCGAGAAGGATGTGATCATTTTTACGTCCTCAAATAGTAATACCTAATGCTACCAAGGGGTCTAGAGAGTTGTTACAATTTTTTTAGATGGCTGGCGAGCATCCACCATATTGTGCACCTGAAGTCTATTATACAGGGTGCAATCAATTTGCTTTTCTTAAACTACACCATCCCTGTTGCAGAACCTATCGCGCAATGATTGACAGACATTTTGGAATTCAAGAGTCACGTCAGCAAGTTCAACTTCATTAGTCGCCAATATCATTCGAAGATTCCTTCCAAGCAAAAAATAAACGGCCTAACCTTAAAATTCGGCTTACCAAAAGCTTTCAGCCCAACTTTCATGTTGCCTAAAAGGTACCGATTCATGTTATAGTTGCCACGCCCTGATGTCTAGTCTACCAGTTTGTGCTTTTCATGATGGATGACAGCATATACGACCTATACCTGTCTGTGTTTTGCGAGCTGGCGACCGGTAAGACTGCGAATTTTTACGGGCATACGCCGCACTTTGAGCTTATTGCACCTTATAGGAAAGCCAAGTTTACCCATACTTCATGTAAATTTAGGTCGACAAGGGTCAAGATTACCGATATTTTTTTCTGTAACACTATAGGCAAGCCGACATCGTCGATAGACTGGCAATGCGACAATAATTGTCTGACAATATCTCCAAGGAAAATGTTAAATTCAAAACTTGAATAGCACGAATGTCCGGTAGTTAATTTTAACTCCATCCCAAAATCTCTTCGTGCTTTGTGGTGTGGCAACTGACACTGAATATACCTAAAGATACTGTAGGGATCGCCAAGGTACGCGCGCGTAGAAGTGCGAGGTACACACATGTACCTAGGGTAGAAGTGCGATCCCTACGCTTTTAAGCTAAATTATGTATACAATCTTGGCAATATGATACATGATTTAGCTCAAAAGCCTATTGCGAATTATGGATGTACGCACGATAGAACAGGAGGTTTTTTGGAAAGCAATGGAACATGGACACTCAAAGTGCTGTACCAATAGGTTTAAGTACGCGCCATCTCCTGTAAAATCCGAAATATGCTATTTGTTACCCAATTTGTGCGCGTCTCTTCGCGAGATCTTTCACAGTCTATGCACCTAATTGGATCGATTTACTGCTTCAGTACATTTATAGGTTAAGCACATTTGAACTTCTGGCGTTGCGTCTTTCTTCTGTACAGTTTAAACTCCCAGATTGCGTTCATAGATTGCGCGTGGCAAGCCTGTCCTCTCTCCAAACTGACGACGACTGGCAATCGAGCTTAAGCAAAAGTATACAAAAGCTGTTGCGATGGATGTTTGGACGAGTCAGTACCCCTCTCTATCATAAATTGGGTCAGTGGTACGCGTAACCGCTAGCGGTAGTATCCCTAAATTTGCAAAACATGCGCCAGAAAGATTTCTTCGATATTTTTGCTCGTCGACGCCGCTCTCCACAAGGTAAAATCTTGCCCTAAACTAAAAAATCACGCACTGTTCATCATGGCAGTCGAGATGGAGCAACAACGCGCCCCTGAGCTGACCGTTTCACAGTCCGAGAGTCGGCTCTGCATGGAGTCATCAGCGTCTATGTCGTTGTTGTCCAGTATGGACGAGACCAAGCCCTTTGCACCTGGAGACGTCTCGAAAGCCGTCCTCGTGTGGCCGGATCCAAGCGTTCCGCGGCATAAGCCAACAACTCCTGGCGGCTCCAGTCTCAAGGTCGAGACGTCACTCGCTGTTGTTCGTAGTATGGGATCAGCACTTGACGAGGCGGTCCTTTCAAAGCCGAGCGATGGTCTCCAGGTGCCCAGTATGAACTGCGACTCGGTGTCCCCCGTGTCCCCGACCGTGATGAAAGATCTGCACTTTGACTCGCGCTTTATCTCGGACGCCTGGTCGTACGAGGCTCCACAGAATATGTACGCACTTTTGACGCAACCCACGCATCAGATGGACCCGCTCACGGGTGGGACGGGTCCAGTCGGCCCATATATGCAACAGCAACAGTTGCACCTGCAACACCACTTGGAGCAACATTTTGACCACTTGCCACTCCAACTCTCTCCTCTTCACGGCTCGAGTTTCTCGTCCTTGTACATGTCGGGAGGTCCCTTAACGCTTAGTCCTCATCAAATGATGATGCACCATCAACCCAGCGGCAACCCCAACTACGCAACACCATCGAATTTAAGTGACCTATTAATTTCAAGTGACCCGAATGGTTTTTTGGGCCCAAGTGGCAGCCCTGTACCAATGCCGCACGGAAATAGTGTGGTCAACGTGAAAGATCTGACCCTAAACGAGTTACGACCCCATTTTAACAAACCAATGGCCGTCGTGGCGAAGGAATTAGGGGTTTGCATTACGTTAATGAAGAAGATTTGCCGTCGCAACGGCCTCGTTCGGTGGCCCCATCGACGTATTCGCAGCCTTGTGAATCGGATTACATCGCTTCAAGTGCTCGCAAGCAACGCTGTGGGTGCCGAGTGCAAACGCTTTCATGGTCAAATTACCACTTTACGCGAGGAATTATCTGCCGTGATCCAGAATCCAAACGAAAAAAGCCGTAAACCGCAATCCGATGCCAAGAGTGCAATGGGCGTCGGGCAACTTAGTGCCAAAGACGTGTTGGAAATATTTCCAGTGACGGAATTGACGGATGAATTGAATGGACCCAAGACTGAGGGTCAGAAGGACAGCAAGGACAAGGCTCTTGACGAACAAAGCCAGAGTACGAAAAGTGTCCAGTCAGAGGGAAAGGACCTTGCACGAGTCAAGCGAATTAAAAAGGACACGACACGCGACGCTTTGCAAGCCAAGAAGCGCAAACCGTCCTTTGGCCTCCATGCGCACCAGCCACCCCCGATTAAAATCTCACGACATGAGGAGTTGCCGTCAATTCGTCGTCTGCAGAGCCAAAGTGTACCAGGACGACGGCTCCGTGGAGATCGAAGGCATGGGTGTGGCCGAGAATTCAGTATTGGCGGGTGCGCAACAAGCGTGCGGCCGTCCACGACCACTCATCGAAATGGGAGACGAGGATCGATCTCGTCTATCCTCAACGGCATGCCCGAGTGAACATGTGCAAGACGCGGCAGCTTTACAAGACTCATTAGTATGAATAACGGAAACCATACACACGTTTAGCGTATATAGTAGATGGAATAATATTCATGATCCATGTCAGATCGCTTTTTTTGTAACGGACCTTCGACCGAACTTTGAGGAAAACGTTTCGATTTTCGGAACGTAATTTATGACCTGAGCAACAAAACCCCGATTTTTTTGGTTTTGTATTTTGTCCAACTTTATTCCTCCGAAAATGATCTAGCGCTTTCTACACTATTCGCAATCGTGGTTGTTTACTTGATATTGTCCTTTCACATCTTGTGTCGCTCGGCCAAACTACTTCAAGAACGAAATGCTATCTCAATAAACAATGACTTGATTGAAGGCTTTGCCCGCAATTTTCTTGCTCTAAAGCTAGTCTAACCTTGTCTGGCATGTAGCAAACGCTATTCATGACAAATGTTACTAATTAAATCGAAATTTTTTTTCCTTAGGTATCGGAAAGGTCTATTAGACTGAAAGCTATTCTCGCCAATTACGGCAGGAAATTAGTGTTGTATTGCTCAGAGATTTAGGCGCCACTGTTTGCGTAGCGGTAGCGCTTCGTCTGTAATGTCTTGGCGTTAAGCCATTGTGACATGCAGCGAGTACGGTTTGACAGGCACCTCCCACCCTCGCCGCCTTCCTACATTGACCAAAAGCCACCGCACCAGTGGCGCGTCTATTTAGCACATGAGTTTTTATGAGCCATCGAAGCAACTCTTGGAGGTCCTCAAGGTCTTAAACTCAGGACTACTGGCGGTCCAGCTACACCATTCCTAGGATAAGATCATTCCTCAAATTCAAGCCAGGACCAAACTCGACAATCACCAGGTCGAGAATCCTCACATATAAACCCACCGAGATCTCAGGTGCAATTACCCTCGGTTCTGTCGCTAAGCGAGCTGACAATATGCTCTCATAGACTTGGCATGCGGGTAATGCTCAATATAGAAGGACTGAGCACATTTTGCAGACAATCAGAAAATCAGTAGATATTTTCATTGGCTTACTTAAATTCTTCGCGACCGTCTTCCTCTTGTAGCTGAAATTGCGGGGGGGGAAGGCTAAGCCCTAACGAACTTTAATTAGTCTTTTAAGACCCGATGAAGTTTACTTCATCCTAAATAGACAGCTTAGCCCCCACTACGTAACTCCGCGACATACAACACGACTGTTTGGTCGTGAGATGCTGGCCCCACTTATATTGGCACGCTTGACGTTAGAGCGACCCAGGCCACAATTGGTGATTATCGCCATATTTGAAGCATCAACAAATACTAAAACGCTACTTAGCAGCTTGGAGGTTCATCGGTACAATTAGATCCATACTAGCATTATCACCAGAAAACTTTCGCGAGATTTCCCTTATCGGGCCCATTTGTGAATTACAGCCAGCATTTAATGCCAATTTTACTCCTCGTTTAAACAATTCGGTTGTACTGAAAACAGTCGCGTCTGAGTGCAGTGTATCCATAAAAATGGTGGATACAACCTCTCCTGAGAGAATGGGTCGCTGCCAATCCCAGTCGCAAGTCCGTTCAAGGATAGAAGAGATCTTAAAAGCTTTTTTTTGAAGTAGCAGGTTTTGAAAATATGACCTCACACGGAGCGCATAATTGGGCAGCGAAAAAACTTGCGTAAGGTGACGAAGTATCCTATCTTAGATAGAGAAAACACTACTAAACGTATTATCATTCGTTTGCACTACCGAAACGCTGATCTCTTTGGCCGATATTTTGCACACTGGTGCATAGATGAAGAAATTAAATGTGATTAACAGCATTATATAGTACAACTTGGTGTAGCCAAATGTCGCGAAGTGGTAAAACGTCATGAATATTTGGCGGGTGAAACTTATTAAGAGCCCCTGAATAATCTTTTTCGGAATCATAGCTCTGTACACGATGAGACCCTTTTGGGGCGGTAATTTTCCGATAAGACAGTAAGAAGCCATTAGAAACCAGGATGCCGATTTGCATTAAAGCGCTGTTCCACCGAAGCTGTAGCGATTTTCTATATTGAAATGCTCAGCAACAAACTCTAGCTCAACTGCAACACAAACAATCGATCGAGTCAGGGTTTGACTGGCCTTTTGCAACGCCGGGCAAGCAGTTGTCATCTCCTGTAGGTAATGCTCAGCATTATAATCAGCTAATTCCTGAGGGCAAACCAGACTAGCGTCCGATAAGAATGTAAAGACAGAAATGGTAGTGGATGTGCAGAGGATTTAAGCCTTAGTACCAACACGACATTCACGAGCATCCCAAAAAAGGCGTCACAATGACCTCACTGCGTCAAAAACAGCATGTTGTGCATCCCTAGTATCACTGTAAATTTAGTTCTTGATAAATTGATAAAATGGGACTGTATGACGAGACTTCTTAGCCGATTAAAAACGTCTCGGAGACTAGATTACAAGCTTTAAAACCCGACGCGATCCGAGAGTTTAAGTGCGCATTTTGTCATCGCGAGCAGACGTCGCACCCTAATTTATTACTATTTAGAAAGGAAGTTAATGAGATTGTAAAAGAGATTGATGTGATTTGATCTAAGTGTTGCATTTCATTCTCCCGTCCCAGACTCAAAGTGTCTCCTTCTGAACTTGTACGCAATCGCCCTATTATAAATAATGCACACATAAGCCCAGTTATCTCTGAAAAATCTAAACAAAAAGCGATGGAAATGAGCGACGTAGATTTCCTCAAGGAGCGCATCAGTCGGTTAAAACGAGAGGTTCATGAAGCCTGAGTAAAGACACTTGCAGCAAGAGAAGACTTGCGAGCGGATCTCGCGCCTATTATAAAAGAATTGGATTTCTCAACCCTCGTGAAACTCTCACCGACTTCGGCAATCAACAAGAGGATGCACATGGAGCAATTTTTTTCGCCTAGCGTATCTCCGAAAACGCGAATTTCAAAACGTAAAGGGCGACTCTTTCCGTTCCGGCTACATGGAACACTATGAAGAATCCTTAGCCGAGCTTGGGTAAAAAGAGCAAGAGTTTTTCGCACGGTCGACGGCCTCAAATTTAAGATTTACACTCGGTCGCTCAAGAACCACATCCCATGTGCTGTTCGTGTGCGTTTCAACTGTCCACATTGTACGCCGGACTTTCCAAAATTCAATCACGATTTTCGCGATCATCCCGAATATGACAGGAAGCTGACTATTTAATTGCGCTCAGCCATTTAATACGTTGGATATGGAGTTAGGCGATAGTGAATTTGCTGGATTTCGACGAGCGGAAAATCAGCTCCCACCTTCTTTTTCGACGGATTTAGAATCCTTGCAAACTGATTCTACTGGCGTGGGTGAACTGCGGGAAGCCGTTGCCATCCTCAAGTCAATGCAAATCCAGATCAACGATCTGAAGGAGGCCAGTCAGTTGCAGAATCGTCTTCGTACGCACTCGATCAAAAAAACTCATTTTAGCCTTGTATCAGCAAACCAGTACAATCGACGAGTTGAACCGCAAGCTGAATTTGTATACAAATGACTCGGATAGAGAAACGATCGCATTTACACCTTCAGGATCCAGGAATGTAAATCAAGGTGTGCAATACCAAAATGACGGCATGACCGATTTCAATATCAAAATATGGCGTCGAGTTTCATCGGAATAATGTTGCTCGGGAACGAGAGATCCAAATGGCTGAAGACGATGTAAAAGCAACATTAAGGTATTAAAAAATTGATGGGATGATGGTATTCGGGAGAATTCAATAGTCAATTGTTCAGCAATCTGAGAGTTGAGTGCGCATTTTGTCATCGCGAGAAGAGACGTCGCACCCTAATTTTTTTCTATCTACAAAGGAAGTTGATGAGATTGTAAAAGACTTGATTTGATTTGATCTTAGTTTTCCATTTCATTCCAAACTCATAATGTTTCCTTCTGAACTTATACGTAATTGCCCTAACATAGATGTTGCACATGTAAGTCCAGTCATCTCTGAAAAATCAAAACAAAAAGCGGTGGAAAAGAGAGACGTAGATTTCCTCAAGGAGCGCATCAGACAATTAAAACGCGAGGTTCATGAAGCCTGAGTAGAGTCACTTGCAGCAAGAGAAAACTTGCGAGCGGCTGAAGCACGATATTTAACATTGCGCATGATAAACAACATATGTGACAGGGTCGTCATTCTGCTGACAAGGCTATCGCAGCTATTAACAATTTCGATGAGCGATTGACTGTTCCCTCCAATGTGGATCTCGAGCATGGCTACGCTATCGTCGTAGAGCGGGTTGACAGGGTAGATTAATATGTTATGCGTTTTATGGCTGGTCAGCGAAAGAACATCAACAAGGTACTCAGAGGAGTAGACTGAGTAGCATTTTGTGGGAATCTACTTTTTATTGATCTATGAATCTACTTTTTATTGATCTATGCAATCGTTCTGTAGAGCTGTGTAGAGCTGCAGCACAGAAGCTCCGTGAAAGGAGAGCTCAAGTATGTACTGCCTTTATCTTCATTTAATCTGTTCGAAACTAGATCGTCAAGGGCAGTTTAAGACATCTCTGATTAGAGTGGCGGGACAATGGGGTCATCACACACCAAGCGCTTGAAAACATGACTGACGAGCTGATGGTGGATGGGGCTGACATCGAATGATCACGAGCATCTTATCAATCTTGTAGAGCATTTACAGGAATTAGAGAAGGCTCACGCTGTACCGGTACAATTTATTTTGATTACATTTCTATGGAGTAATATGGACAGCAATCATGTTGATGAGATTGAGTTCGGTACTGTCGCTCTGTATGAAAAAAATAGAAACGCCAGAGCCTGTCATGAAAAGACGCATCCTTCAAAAACATATGCTTGTTATGCCGGACATTATATCAAGCCAAACTGAACACAAGACATATAAACTATAGGAGTCAATTCCATTATCAAGCTACTCAGTGGAAGCAATGTGCTGAAGTGTCTTCACCCTTGAACGTCATTTTAATCAACAAGCGGACAAATGGCGATTCAACAAACTATTATTCCAGTGCCGCGTTAACGATCGTTGTGCGCATCGATTTACCTTCGCGTTGATATTTGTCACAGCACCCTGATTTATGAAGCTTCGAACAATGTCTACAAAGAGTGACTTTACTCAGAGTGAACCGCTTGTCCATTGCCAACGCCTTCTCGGATGTCATGCGGGAATGATAAAAGTTCATATCTTGCAGTAATACTTGGCTGCCTTCGCGGTGAACTAGATTTTTACGACACGCTGGAGATGCCGTTAAAGGTGCCGTTGGAGAAGCTTGTCGTTTGGCCTCACGTTTTCCGTTGCCTAGTTGGCTGACATTATACAGGGTTGCTTTGATTGATCACTGCGTTGAATGGCTTGGTTAGTAGGTGCTTTATCGCTTGAATCCGTCTCCTCTTTTATAGATAACCAACCAGTTCCACCACCTTCCATGAGCCCGTGATTATCATCTGCATCCTCAGTCACTTCCGTAGCATTAAAAGCATGGAATTGTGTAGTGCTTCTCTTCGCATCTCCTTTATCGAGGAATTGTTTAAGACGTCGTTTTGAACGTGAATCTTGCTTCTGATTCTTCTCCAGTGTAGCAATACTTTTATTCCAACTCCGGAGTTTCCAGTCGTTTGATGCTTTCTTGACATTGTTGATGCTGATTTAAAGCGTTTTAATTTGTTTTTGTTGTCGTTGCTGGTCAATTTGCTGTTGTTATTGTTGCAAATCTGAAATTATAAACATCGTCGTTGTCGGTCCGTTGGATTTCCTTGTCTGTCGACAAATGTAGATATGTGGTCAAAGTAATTTTTTTGAAACGAATTTTGTGTTTTCGATAATGTTTCGGGCATCGTCTTTTTAACGATATTCTTACAACGACGAGGATAGCTGTGCGTCAATATAGCTTCTCTTGTACCAATACAATCTGGGTTTTTCGTTGTCTCCGTTTGATGCGTGTGCTTCAGCAACGTTTTCGATAATAAACTTCTTCTCTGACCTCTTCCAACGTCCTGTCCACTCATCTCTGGTCTTTCTCATTGAACATCTTCGTCCTCTCTCAAGCACACGTTTGATCGCCGCACGTCTCCGAACGCTTCAAAGCATATCTCCAGCATCTCTCATCGCACATCTTTTACCTCTCTCGCCTCACTCATCGCCTTCCTCCGACCTTGCTCACCTTAGATTTTTTACCACTCTCAACGATCATACATCTCCGACCAGTCTCACCTCTTATCGCTTAACTCATCTGTACACTCATCACTGGCACTATATTCACCCATTCGAAATGGACGAGCCGTCACGACGGACCGCTTTATTTTTAATTCAATTTTGCGATGCTTTAAGTCACCGAATATTGAACTCTAGCGATTCACGGGTTGTTTCGCAGTGTGTGTCTCACAAAGTCTGAGTATTGGTGAGTATTGGTGAGCATATCAGTTCCGTATTTACAAAATATGCGTGATTTTCAGCCCTTCCTGCTTCTAGACGCCTATATCTGTTATTAGTTTTTAGTGAGCGTGCGAGTATAGAATGTAAGATGAATCTTATTCGTCTTAAGAAAATCGAGCCGAGGTGAAAATAAAATATCGTAGATATGAGGCCAGCCACCACTGTTAGGCCGCACTCATAAAATAAAGCCACTAGAAACAGCGCTACACGGATTGAGTAGGACGACAAAACCAATTCACGCCATTTTAATACTCAAGAAATGATCCACACCCAGAAACGAAAGCGAGAGAAGGCCTACCCATTTGTGTATTTAAAGAACGCGTAAGTATCGCAGCGACGCAGCCAAGCACAATAAATCTGCGAAAAACAGGTTGCGTAGCTCAAGGCCAATTACAAAGCTAAACTTTCTTTTTGGGCAAACCCTCGTCTTCGGTCTTAGTATTCATATCGTAATGCTGGAACATTGGTTGAACAGCAACATTCATGAAGTATTGTCTTCGTGTGAGATTTTTTCGGCCAGGTTCAAATAAACATCCATTCTCGTGCTTTTCACGACATGCCTTACATAAGTATAGATGCAACCGTGCACAGCTAACTCGACACCGGGAGTACTGAATTTTTCTCCCTGCCTAGGAGTTGCACTGAAAGTATCTATAAGATGCATGCGATACATAGCGTTCATTTGAGGCTTCGTAATCTCAGAACCGTCACCTTATATTAGCACCTCGCCAACAAGAAGGAATGTATCATTAAGGTTGGCTCACAGATCTTCGCGATGCTCAGCGATGAACCCCCGGCTGATATGGATCTACCCTTTTGCTGGGTTGTTTCTTCTTGTAGGCAAGATATGAAGAGCAACGCCTATGCAAAAACCGTCGTGAACTCCCCAGCGATTATTTTCCGGATCATGATCTTTTGCAGAAATAGTATTTTCGAATGTTATTGGTACGATACCCTGAATGATTTCGCCATGCTCGCCTGTGTAGTGTGACGATTGATTGCTGTTGTTTGTTGTTAATTTTTTTAGTCATGGACAGCAGCCAAAGTTTTTCCCTAAACCGGGCAGTAAACTTAGCCACGACCCATCCAAGCCAGACAATCAGATTCTGGCACGATTTCGGCAATATTAAGCGGCATGTCCTCGCAAAACAGAGCTTGCTTGTCTGCGACTTTGCTCGGAACAAATTACTTTTGTTTAAAGCTGCTCAATATGCCGATTTGGCCTGGTGCATAGCAACGCTTTGTCAGTTTAAGCAGCGTGCTTTTTCCGCTACCGCCCAGCTCTAGGGTGATCACAATGGAATCGTATTGTCGTCGAGGCGCGTCATCAAGCGGACCTAGCAATATATAAAAAATCGATGACCTCCTGCTCCTCAAGTCGAAAAATACTTATCGAGCAGAAGAGTTGGGGCTGTTACGAAATCAGAACTAATTATCTTGCGGACCTAAATACCAGCAAGAGCGTCACTGAGGGCGATTAACTTGGCTTTTCCAAGATTGAAACTCCAATTCTAAAGCCAATATAGTTGTAATTAACCTGCATGAACGGAAACAGAGGGTGTGCTACATTTTTAATAAAATGCAACAACTGGACACATTTAGGATAAGCTGCATAGACTTTCCTATAATTACTTGGCAGTTCTTTTTGCATCTTCCCTGCTAAGAGATCGGGTAATATGTAGCGCGCCATAATCGTTGCGCAGCGCGGGCTGTTATATACAGAATGCAGCGCTTGCGTGATCTTGCAGCTCTTTGGCAAAGCAGTAGGCCTCAGCGCCCAGCTCACTAGCCACCTCAGGTGTGATGTTCTGCCGCGCGATATTGTCGTTTCTTAACAGGTTTCTGATAGCTGCGTCCATCTTATCAGACAGCTCATCAATTTTGTTGGCGCGTTCGATTTGTTTGGCGAATTTTACATTATCGATGCGCTTCAACTTCAACTTCGTTACTTCAAGGGTGATTTTCTCGAGCCGATCCGATTATCACGTCAGGAGCAGACTTAACCGCCATCACAACGTGCGCTAAAGTGTTCCATTGAGTATTAATGTTGTCAACTTTCAGATTCGTTTGTATACTCGATTAGCCTCGTTTAGGAACGAAAAGTATTTAGAGACACCGGCTGATTTTCTTAGAAACCCGATGCGATTTTTGAAAGTAACCTCGGACTAAGTCGAGCCAAGCTTCTTGCGAATACAAGCGTTAATTGTATTTTTTAATGCTTTAATTATAAATGGTCGAAATCGCAAAATCTAGAAGTACCCGGATTGACAAGTACCGAACACGCGGCGTATTATATTCGGTGAGTTAAAGCTTCGCGATAATAAATTAATCATGAACCGGTCCGTCGTGACGACTCGATGTCAAAGGTTCATTTTGAAGTGGTCTAGAGATGAGTGAATATAGTGCCAGTGATGAGTTTAAAGATGAGTTGAGAGATGTGATGTGAGTAGGGTCAAAGGTGTGCCATGTGAGAGGTCAGAGATGTGATGTGAGTAAGGTCGGAGATGTATGGTGAGAGAGGGCGGTGTGAGAGGTTAGGGTTGTGCGATGAGAGAGGCCAAGGACGTGCGATGAGGAAGGCTAGAGATGAGTGGACAAGACGGTGGGAGAGGTCAGAGAAAAAGTTATCGAAAGCGATGGCTGAAGCACACGCGCCAAAAGGAGAACAACGGAAAATATGTATTCATCCAGTTTGTGTTGGTACAGAGAGGCTATATTGACGCGCAGCTATCCTCGTCATTGGAAGAAGCTTTATAAAAAAAGACGATGCCCGAAACATTATCGAAACACAAAATTTATTTCAAAAATTACTATGGCTACATATCTACAATTTGGCGACAGACAAGGACATCCAACGGACCAAGTTGAGATCAGCAACAACAACAACAGCAAATTGACCAGCAACGACAACAAAAACAAAATCAAAACACTCTAACCAACATAAACAATGTCAAGAATGTATTGAACGACTGGAACGACTGGAACAACAACTCCGGAGTTCGAATGAACGTATTGCTGCGCTGGAGAAAAATTGAAATCCAGATATAAGTTCAGAACGGCGTCCTAGACAATTCCTCGATAAAGGAGAGGCGAAAAGAAGCTCAACACAAATATGCTTTTAATGCTACGGAAGTGACTGAGGACGCAGATGATGATCACGAGCTCATGGAAGGTGGTGAAACTGGTTGGTTATCTATAAAAGAGGAGACGGACTCAAGCGATAAAGCACGTACTGACCGAGCCAATCAGCGCTGTGATCAATCAAAGCAATACTGCATAATGTCAGCCAAGTAGTCAGTGGAAAACGTGACGCCAAATGACAAACTGCTCTAACGGCAGCTTTAACGGCATCTCCAGCGTGTCATAAAAATCTAGTTCAGCGCAAAGGCAGCCAAGTATTACTGCAAGACATGAAGTTTCATCATTCCCGCATGACATCCGAGAAAGCGTTGGCGATGGACAAGCGGTTCACGTTGAGTTAAGTTACTCTATGCAGACATTGTTCGAATCTTCATAAATCAGGGTGCTGTGACAAATATCAACGCGAAGGCAAACTGATGCGTACAATGATCGTTGTAAACGCGGCACTGATATAGTTGTTGAATCGTCATCAGTCCGCTCGTTGATTAAAATGACGTTTAGAGATGAAAACACTTCAGCACATTGCTTCCACTGAGTAGCTTGATAATGGCATTGACTCCCATTGTACAAATGTCTTGTAAATAATCTGGATTGATTCAATGATGATAACAAGCATATGTTTATATATGGCCTTGGCGTTCTATAAGCTCCTCCAAAACGACAGGATCGAAGTCAGCCTCGTCGAACATGTTACCCTATATGATGAAATCAGATTAATATTACCGGCATATCATGCGCGTAGATATTTTCTCACTTCCTATAAGTACTGTATAAAATCGATATGGTGCTCGCGATCGTTCAGTCATAGCCATATCCGCTATCAGCTCGTCAAGCATGCATTTAATCGCTTGACGCGTGAATACTCCATTGTCTCGCCACTCCGATCGGTAACACTTGAAGCGAATGTCGCGCGTCTGAAAGATGTCTTGGAGCTGCTTTAGACGATTCAGTAAGAAACAGATTGTATGCAGCAATATGACTGTACATACTTACCTCTCTATTTAAGCAGCCTCTGCGCTGCAGCTCTACAAAAGCGATTGCTCAGATCTATAAAACAAATGCACAAAATGCTTCTAGGTTCACTCCTCTGAGCACTAGCAATAAACTGCGTGACAATGAATTTACACTGTCAAACCGCTCTACGACGACAGCGTAGCCATGATCGAGATCCACATTGGAGGGAACAGTCAATCGCTCATCGAAATTGTTGATCGCTGCGATAGTCTCATCACGCCTTGTCAGCAAACGACGACCCTGTCACATACGTTGTTTATCGTGCCCAATCTAAGTCATCGTGCTTCAGCCGTTCGCAAGTCTACTCTTGCTGCAAGTGTCTCTGCCCAGGCTGCATCTAACTCGAGTTCCAACTGATGATTAGCTGCTTATATGTGCGACATCTGTAAAAAGGCATTTACGTTTTCTGTTCAGTAAGAAATTTTATGAGTCTGCGACGTTGAATAGATTACAACAGTTAGAGTGAATCACATCAATCTCTTTTACAATCTCATTAACTTTTTCTCTAGATAGTAATTGATTAGGGTGCGACGTCTCTGCTCGCAATGACAAGATGCGCACTCAAACTCGTAACTTCACTTCGACTGCGGTGACAATTGAGTCAAACAGACTTCCCCATCCCATCTTTGAGTCAGACTTCTTGACAATTTAGATCGTCTTCAGCTATTTGGATCTCTCGTTGCAAAGCAAAGTGATTCCGATGAAGCTCGATGCTGTCTTTAATATCGGAATCGGCAATGCCGTCATTTTGGTTTTGCACAATTTGTTTTAAATTTCTGGATCCAGAAGAAGTGAAATCGACCGTTTCTTTATCCAAAAATCTTCTTTACAACTCATCCACCTTGCGCTTCAATTCGTTGATTGTATATCCCGATTTAAGGAGGAGGCAAGTTTATTGATCAGATGCGTCTGAAGACGATTCTGCAACTGATTGGCCTCTTCAGATCGTTGATCTGGGTATGCAATGAATTGATGGTGGCGAAGACTTCACGCAATTTTCCCACGCTAATTGAATAAGCTTGCAAGGATTCTGAATCCGTCGAAAATGAAGGTGAGGACTGACGTTCTGGTCGTTGAATCACAGCAAATTCACCATCACCCATCTCCATATCCAACGTGAGGATAGTTGATTGCAACTTACTAGTGAACTTCTTATCATATTCGGGGTGATCGCGAAAGTTGTGATTTAATTTTGTAAAGTCCAGATTGCAACGTGGACAGTTGAACCGCACACAAACAGCACATGGGATGAGGTTCTTAAGCGACCGAGTGTGAATCTTAAATTTGAGGCCGTCAACCATGCGAAAAAACTCTTGCTCTTTATACTCAAGTCGCGGATCGCCTCTACGTTTTAGAAATCGCGTTTCCGGCGATACGCTAGGCGGAAAAATTGCTCCATGTGCAACTTATTGTTGATTGCTGAAGCCGGTGAGAGTTTCACTCGCGTTGAGAAATTCAATATATTTATGATAGGAGCGAGATCAGCTTGTGATGGTAACAATGAGAAACGCGATATCTCATACAGTTTTCTTGCTTGATATTTATTGATAGTAACCTATTCCACCTAAGGGCCACGTGCCGAGCTCATAAATCCCAAGTCCGCTCCCTTCGGTCTTCGCAAACTTACTCACTATCTTCTTGTCTTCTTGGCGGTGAATTGGTGAATGAGCAAATTGACTGGCCACTCGCGCACTTTCTCATATTGACTTGAAATTTGCATGCTCACACTTTGCGTAATAACGCTTTGTTACGAAGCTGTTTGAACAACTTCGACACCAGCAAATGTTGTACAAAATGATAAACATGCAAACAGAAAGAACCGTTAGCTCTCTGCTTCACGTTAAAATAAAGGCGCCTTTAATACTACTAAAGAAAGGTAACGGAAGTTCATTTTAAGTTAAAGTATCATCTCACGCACTAATTTTATAAAGTATCGGCTCTTTATGCTTTAATCGAAGACTGATATACAATTGACGATCAGAAACGAGGCACTACGCAATCAAAATAAAGCTATATTTCAGTGCAAGTATGAATGATGTCTTGATATATACACCAAGATGCTATACGAGCGTAACACACAGTGTCATATAAATAGAATATGGATCGAAACTTTTGACCATTATCATGATCGGCATCTCGCACAGCTACTTCAATACATCTTTCTTACGAGTTTTGCTATACATATATAGCAAACATCAATATGTTTTTGGCTTTAGGTCACCCCAGGGTGGAATGCGCCAACGATCAGAGCTAATGATCCTGGTTGAACGTAAGCTCGCCATAGATAAAACCAAGGAAGAAGCTTATGATAAGACGATTTTAACGACCAATATTGCATTACCTTATAAGCCCAACGAGAATAAAAATAATATCACTCAGGCGTCTCTTCTCCGGCTAAAGACGTGCCAGGCGTATCTTCAGCACCGTTAGTTTGTCTACAAGAACTCCCTATGTCCGATGTTCGTAATAGAGCCCCTGTAAATCATCGACTTGATCGAGCCGAAAATGGATGTAAGTATGGGTCAATTTAGCGATTCTGATGTCAGTTTGACAAATCTCGATGACAGTATGCAATCTACACGAGATAAAAACAGTAATTGTGTGTGTTTAACGTTTTCAACAACCGCTCGCTGCCAACGCCAGATGGAATGTACGGAGACATCCTAACATTTTTCAAAAGGTACCCAAAATTTGCTTTGTACCGCTTAAAGCCGTCGAAAGCCGTCAAAATGGGTCACGATGTAACAAAGCAGTCCATCGATTGGGTGAACACATGGATTACATCTGTCGCTAATATCAAAGAGTACACGCTTTTGGTGCGTGCCGCTTCAAAGTTGATGAAACCAATTTGTTAAGGACTTCGATGCGATTAGAGCACAAGAACAACCCATTTTCGAGGATGCTATGTCAGGGACGACGATAAGATTTTGTGGATTATCTTTGAGGTAATATAAATAATTCCAAACCTGTTCTGTAACATTTGCGTCATCATGGCTGATGAAGATTTTGTCCAGATATGTATTTCCGATGAACATCAAATTGCTGTGTCGAGCAGCACTCGCAATTGATCAAAGATTCTTGAAAGACTAAGCATCTGGTCAGCAATGATGCGCTACGTTGATGAAATTCTATCTCGATATGGCTATAGTATTATTCTAAGCTAGTAGAATGAAAGTCTTCATCATATTCTAAGCTAGTAGAATGAAAGTCTTCATCATAAAGGATGGCAACTGGTGCTGCTTTAAATATAATCACAGCCGTATGACTTTATCGAGAAGAAATTGCGAAATTAACGAGGTGCTAGAGAGGCTGTGGTAAATCTGTTGCAGAAGAAATTTTGGTTTAAGTAGGATGCGCCATACCAGATTAAAATTAAAATTTGTGTCTCCATAACTGGTAAATCAGATAATTGGGTATTGAAATTAGCGCGTCAGGGCACATGATTGTGCTTGGGGCTAGGAGCCGAAAGTTTGCGCCCTAATCTGACAAAAGTGCTCCGAATATTGACTGGGTCAGTATCAATAACGATCTAGATCGACATATTAAAAACAATCAGCCCAAGACAAAGAAGATCAGGGGGCGCGGTCTACCTGGTGCTAGAAAGATTCCCGGTAGACCATTTAGCCAGCGTGAAGTTGAGGGAACGGGAACTGCTAGCGATCTGAAAGATACAAGGATAGAGTAAGAAAATACATGCCGTATTTTAAAGACAATCGTATCAAGATTACTTATTCAGATTGCTGCCTTATTAGCAAACCGATTTATTGTTCAGAAGAGCTGAAACAGCTGATGAAGATGGAGGAGACGCTAAACAACGAGTTATACAAATAGTTGAGCCTTCGAGAGAAGTCTTTGGTCCATGCCAATATGTCTCGCTGTCATTTGGAGCACATCGACGACAAAAAGTCTTTAATGGATCCGCGCCTAGTTTTACAATCAGAACTTGACAGATTACGTGGCGAGCTGATGCTTAGAAACACAAATCCTGAGATCACTCGTGAGCTGAAGACCGTGTCGATTAAAATACTCTTATATGGGCTTCGAAGCGAGACAGACTAAAAAAGTAATCCTTATGAGCATTTAAACTTTCTCCTGCTGAAAATAACAATTGCCAAGTTTTAAATACGAGATAAATTTCCCAAGAGCAAGCAAGCTCTCAATAAGAAGAGCGACGAGAACGTCGTTTAAATAAAAGAGGTCATGCAAACTTGAGCTACGACTCTACCAGAGAGGGAACTGATTCCGTTAGAAAAGATAGTCAAGGTCAGCGGTGCTAGCGTATTCTATACACCGAGAAAAAACAAGCCAACGACAATCCAGCTGTAGCTGATATGTTATTATTTTAAAATTCTATCAATGGCCGAATAAAAAAAATCGGTTAACATGAACAGATTGTTGTTCAAGTGATTTCACAGAGAGATAGAAATATCACAATGTCTAGAGGACGAGGAGATCATTTGGTGGGGCAAGAGGGCAGGCTTTGATGGCCGGTCAGTAGACTGGCTGAGATGCAAGATGATCCATATGGAAAGCGAGAGATAATGTATCGCAGCCATGGTCATTGGGGTGCAAGTTGCAAAAAAGGCACACTGGCACCTTGATGAGCTTTACGATGGTTATTACGATTACATCTTGAGCTATCCCTGAAGTAACGAACTGCATGCGGTCGAGATTTGTAGATGGCACCATTAGTTGAGAGACTGCCTTCCTCGGGGCTTAAAAATGAACTGTGAGGCTTTTGCGCTTATTAATTGACCCATTTAGCGTTAAAAAGGTTGCAAGGAATTCCATTAGGTATCGAAATGGCCATGGACTGGGGCTCCATAAACCTCTTAGACCTCATTTTTTTCTGACATATATTTATCGGCCCATATTTCTCGAAACAATTAATGCGCCGAATGAGCTTTTTGACGATAACACAATTGACTACAGACAATTCCCAGCAGTCTACACTATACGAAAAGCCCTCTAATCTTCCTCGGTCTCTTTTTTTCTCGATTTGTTTAAAAAACATGAACAGTCGCACTACAAATTTTCAAACTTTCTTGCACTACCACACCTAATGTCTTTCGTTTCGATCCATTGTAATTATATTTGACTGGGTAATAGAGCTTTTCCTTCACGTCAATATTTGATATAAAGCGCTTCAAGCGACAATTTGAGTCCGAGTATATGGCACTTGCTCAAATTGCTGATGTGAATACAGCACTGAGAGCACAGCTGGCTGGACTGAGGCCAAGTGAGCTCCCGGTTCCGTTATTCATGTTGTATGTGGTAAAGTATCTCGCTTCTACGCGCAGAGAGACGCTTGTGGACTCATTTACGTGTAGAAATGTACCGGGGGTTGATGCTTCTATGCCGAGGTACCCCGTCGTTGCTTTTAAAGTTACCCAAGAGAAATTGCCAGTCAAATTTCTACATCGTTGTGTGATATACTCCCTAGCGCCACGGAGTTTGTCGAACGACTGTCTAGACCATTGTGGAGCTGAAGAGCTAATAGAATTAAGATTTCGTTGCCTTTATTGGTGCTAAATCCAGTATTTTAACCATCACAATAGCTGTTATTGGTCGATTTATGCAGATTTTCATTAATCGTCAGATTAAGTCCGATCCAAGGGCTGTAGGGAAAGGATGTTTTGTATTAAAGAGAAGCTTTGGCTGTGTTTCGGATATAACATACAGGTAACCCGCCGTTGGCGTGGCTATTGAGCCGTCCGGAAGGTCTGGAAGTAAACGAAGTAAAACAGTACGCTCGATTCTAGCTAATAAATCTGTGCCTATTCATCGCACTTACTCAAATACTATGCGTGCAGCAATACGGCAGCAAATATGATAACAAATTCACCATTAAAATGACAACAGAGTACGCCAACTTGATATTTGAAAAATCAAGAGCATTTTCGATTCAGCATGGTAATTCACATCAGCGATGCAATCATGTGCTGGTCTTTTTAAAATCTTAGTTTATTTACGAATTTGAACTCGCACTGCAATATTTCAGCTCAATAAAAGCAAAATACCATGTTGTTACCGATGATGGATCAAAAGTCCTACAAGAATCTGGCATAATGCAGAGCTCTCTTCTCGAGAATTTTCAGCACAACGGCCAAAGCCCCTACTTGTAAGTCAACAATAGCGCATCAGAATTTAACACTATTTGCTACAGAAATTGGAGCAAATTTGATGAAGCACTTGGCACAGAAAATGTGAAAGACAGGTACCAAGTTCAAATCTCTTCTGAGCTGAATGTTAAGGTCGAAACTTGGTGGCCTAGTCATGACAAATGACAAATAATAGCCGAAATGCTTCTAATAAAAAAGCAAAAAGAATTTGCGTAACACCTAGATTGTATCTCACCGCCAAGTACTATGAGGAATCCATATGTGTCATCGCGCGGTTAAACCGTAGGATGAAGTCTCAGCGAGCACTTTGGGAAGACGTGAATATAGATTCCCTTAACCGGTCAAAGCTTACAGACGCTGTCAGCCGTGACTTGATCTAGAAGGGACGGAGAACGAGCTCGATCCTTTACACTATTTCACATTTTGACGAAAAAACGGACTAAGAGTTGACTTGGTAACAATGCAGTGTGCACTAACAAGGACCAAATTGATTAACGTAGCCGACCCGGCTAATTGATTTGACCATCACGAAGAGCGACTAGCAATTACATGAATACTTTCAACTTTAACGCGCACTATCACCCAATTTTTTTGCCGGAAACCTGATTAAGTCAAAGAGACACCATAAGCAAATCTGACTACTCTCTTAGATATATCAGACCAGACGAATATCACAGTAATTATGACATAGCTTATGTAGGGAAACCAACAAAATCTTGCTAAACAAAGAGACACAAATGCATTAGACTTAACGTTTTACAAAACTTCAGGCGAAGTACGTGTATCGGCAACAACGCAGAAGGAGATGCTAGACGACCAAGTTGAGAGAGCCAGAAGCAGACCTATATATTAATGTGACATTTTTCTAAAATAATTCAGCCGACTTTACAAGCAAATTCTGACTGGCAGTGAAATAGTCCATCTTAACTTCTGTCCCGCTTTAGGTCACTTCTATGCGAAGAATGTATCAAGAAAAAAAAAGGAGAGCCCGATTTTGAGACAACTCTTTCTTTTCATCATGAACAACGCAATCGCAGGGGACACCGTTTAAAGTGTTCAAGAGGTTCGTGAAGAGCTCAAGCAAGATTTTTTGACCAAGAGGAAAGAGTAAAAGCTCATGACAGCCCAAGAGAAAACGGACTAATTCATACCGACAATTAAAGAAACGATCTCAATTTTGCGCAGGTAAATTTCTAACGAATAATATCGGATTGGCCGCATGATTTGAGGTCTTTCAATGCTTACATAAAATTATTTGTTCCATGTTAGATCACATCAAAATTCTGGATTCGAGTCCTACGTTCAACTTTCACTTAATGCTGGACTAGCAGAAACGTCATCACCCTTGTTAAGCCCTTGTCAAATAGCTCGGTACAAACATGGAGATGAAGAAATTGACAACAAGACTGTTCCAAGATCTCAACTTTGGGATACAACGTAAATAGTCGAGAGATTTAGCGTGAGGAGTGCCTTGCGGACAGATTTCGTGGCGTGCAAGGCATATAGGCCTACTTCTTCGCACCATATCCTGCATCGACCGCATACTACTTTTTCTTCGTCGTCAGACCCATTATACAGAAATTATTGTGCAATTGATCTGATCCTTATACACGGCATATTTTTTTAGGTAATTCAAATGCTACTCTTTGCTTGGCATGTAGGAAGGCTGTTAGAAAGCCTACTTGAAGTCAGAGCTTAGATTAGTGGTACACATAGGCCTCATCGCAAAGTTCCGGTCCAACACAAAGAACAAACATATTCAAAGTAAGGTTTGGTCATTTTTATTCAAGGCTGTAGAGCTTTTTCATTCTTTGAGCGCGATAATTGACGCACACTCCCACCAAATAACACGTGTTGGTCCTTCTCATAATTATTTATACAGTCAGCCAAGGCCAAATTATAATATCGAGTTTTATAGTGTAGTGCGCACCACTCCTGCAAGATTAGTCGGAAACTTTACATTGCCTCGCAGTGATGTTCAGAGAAGCTGCTGTCGCGATGCTGCTAAATTTGACCGTGTCGGGACAATACTTTTGCGTTTAAGTTGTCATGAAGCTCAAGCTTGTAAAATCAAATATGCGAGCATTTATTTTTCTGTGAAAATGATAGCATTCACGTATTTCGGCATCCATGCTATCGAATGCTAGATAGTTGGACGTTACATCAACCATCGTATCACAGCTTAGTGAGGGAGCCATTGGCGAAGGTTGACCTATGCTTTTTCAAATGGATTGGAATAAGCCCTCGACTGGTATGTCGTTAATGCACACGCCTTGCCCACGCTTGATGCAACTTAGTGTGAACTCCATTATGCTTATAAGATGCATCGAAAGTAGTGGGCTCGCGTACTAAGTTCTTTGCACCAAAGTTGATTGATTTCTGTAACGCAACTTTGTCTATAATAATGTGTCATCTTGCTTCGTGCATTGTCATGGTGTCGATTAGTATAGTCGTACAAATCTACGTCTTTTTCTTTGCTATGTACAAGAATGATATTTGGTAATGTTTTTCCCGAGCCGAACCCAACCTTCACGCTTCTAAATGACTACGTTATTGCTTCTTCATACACTAGGACTTTAGCTTTGTCCAAATGCAAAATTCAAACATAATTGACGCCGTCGCTACGTCTGGCGTTTAATGCGGATGTACCTATCACAGTGGCCACAGCACTTTACTTGTCGGATGTCTTGCTTTTGAAGCGGGAGGTCTGGCAATTGCACGGCTGTATGGTACATATTAACGTTCATGTTGACCATTCTCACTTATGAGGGATAAGCAACTAGCTGACATGGATGTCATGAACTCATGATAGCAGTCAAATGTCTTAGTCCCAAAGCTTTCGAAACACTGCATCGCCATCAATGCGAGCGCTCTTGGGCCCAAAAGCGAAAATAATTTCTTCCGCGCGTCGAGTTTGCGGGTGCTTCTACTATAGAATTAGTTTGTGAGGCCTTTTACAATATGATGCTGACGGTAAGCCACAACGCGTTCCGCGACAAGATCTCTTGGTTTCGAATAATCTCAACGGTTTTAGCAGTAGCGACAAACTATCCCGTTACTCACATGGATTAAGCTAGGCTAGTCACGTGGCGGGTTAATTCCGGCGCAAGCGAAGTGTTTGCAAATCTCTTGACTGCACCAAAAGAGTCAGTACACGTCACAGTGATTGACAAGGCCCCCACATCACTTGTTGTACAGAGAGGAAGAGCGATAGCCGGCTTATGCCACCGACTAACGACGGTTTATCATAAGCTCTTCAACACAATATGTTGGTAGAGCAGGTGCGTGGAAACTGTAATCAAGAACTTATAATAAAGCCCAACGACTTAAGCAATATTTTCAGCTACTATATAGCGGTGTAGAGCTTTCAAATGACAATGACAATTGTATAGGTAATCGATATCGAAGTAAGCGCGAACTGCCCGTGCACTATCGACATGGTATCTTACGTTTATAAAGAAGTATCTTCTGTCCAGCCATAGCGAACCACCAGAATTGGGAAAGGCATTTTTACCGCCACATCACGAGGTGCAACTGCTCGTACACATAGAGCAATTCCAAAAGCGCATACCGCACTCGTATGCTTAAAGTTGTGAGTCTGCCTATTTTCGTCTGATAAATTGTTTTTATTTGGTAGTCGTCCCTGTATACGTTTTGAAAGGACTGCCACTTTATGCGGAGGTTAAAATTGTTGGACGACCTCAGATCAGTTCCATCTACTTTTTAAGGGTGCAATCGCTAAGTTCAACTCCCCAAGCGTCACGTGGACAGACGCAATATAGCTAAACCCAAGCGTATAATCACTCGTTTTAAGAGCCGAAATACTGTCAAGTTTGGGGAAATGTCGTTGTCCACCTGAGAAGTCTTTTTATCAGCATTAGTGATGCGAAAGCTTCATTGTTTGACAGGGATTGGCTCGATACAGGCCCGCCTCACCCCAGCAACACTTGCCCATAGCTTCATTGCTGGATCCAAGCCATCTCCCGCTATAAAATACTCTTATATTAACTTTGAGGTGATAAAATTACCAAAGTGTCATATCAACACACGTACACTCCTTAAACTTTCGTGGCATCAGAACGCAGTTGGCAATGAAGAGTTGCGGCTGCGACCACAAGTCACTTACCAAGGTCTCTGCGTGACGAGGGAATTCCAAATCAATCTCAGTAAATTCTACAGTCATGGTACAACATTCAGGTTCTATCTTATTTGGTTTTTCATTAATTTACGCTATTACAGGTTCATTGAATTTTCATAATATTTTGTTATTACTAACAAATATATATTTTTTCTTTGGCTTCTTTCTCGACAAAATTTTCGGCAGGGGTATACTTAAATCACATCAGAGATGTTGTTTGTGCTACGCGTGAGAGCGGTCTATACGCCAACCTGAAGAAGTGCATGCCTGATGCGCCTCCCGGGTTGCTATGTAAGCAATACCGGTGTACGTACTAATTCAAAGAAATCCGTTATTTTTTATTACCGGCCAAAAACCAAAAGCAAATTTGAAATACGTAAGTGGTTTTGGCGGAATTCTTACGAGGACTTTCACACGAGAAATGCGTTTGATTGATCCTATCGCCGTCATCCCTGCTTGAAAAAGGTGTTACATGGTCGTAGTGTACCGAAAAATCGATGTCGTGAAGAGAAGTTAGATGGAAACGTCAACCTTGTCGCTTTCAAATGTCTGTCACATCGTCTGGGACGCAAGCAGCTTCGCCATTAGATATGATACAGTGCGATTCGATGAAGATGATAAAGAGCACGTTGCGAGCTAAAGCTTGATATGAGAAAGTTCTCGATACATGACAAGAAACTTTATGCCATTTGCTACACTATGATTGAGTTTAGAGTGTTTCTTTCGGCAAGCGACACTCACTACAAAAACTAATCACGCATCGCCGAGAAAAGTGCAAAAATGCTTCGTTGTCTTTCAGTGCATGTCTCGGTGGCGCTCATTCTAACCGTAGTAATATCATGTAGTTTGCAAGACGTGAAAGAATAACGAATCAGCTGGTGCTTTTTTAAATGCACCCAAATTATGACCCGCGACAAGGCCTGTAAAATCCTTTATCTATCGACGAGGCCGACGAAGATCTTAATTGCGCATCCTGAATGTCATCAGGTTCGAATCTGACGAGCGTATCTCCAGTAATATTCTGCAATACTAAATAACGGCAGCGTATCGGTTCGACACAGCCCACACCAACATTTTCAAATGCTTGCGCATACGCTAAAGACGCTGGACAACTTCTACCTGCACAAAAGAAGTCGGACAAGCAGTGGTGACGGAATCGGCGCGCAACATGCGTATAAATCCCGGAATGAGATGTTCTACCCCACGGTGTGGAGGACAATAACGTTAGTGACATCCTTGTGTACGATGAGATAAAGAATACGCGCAAATTTATTCTAGTGCTATCATCTCAACGCAAAAAACTATCTATCTGTAAGGTGGACGCTCGTAACGACATTGATGTCCGTGCAAAAGTTATTCACATACAGCATGGCAAGCCAGAAGGCGGTCATTTGGGCCGCAATGACTTTTGCGGTAGTATTGTGCGATTTCTACTGGCCTCCCCTACATGAGTGGTGGGTCCGTTTCTATAAAATTGTCGGCGTGTAAAACTATCGCACTCCTAGTTGGTCGGTATTTCCGCCTACTATCTAATATGCAAAGTAGTTTTTGTGCTTGAGAATGTATTCAGCAATATGTCTTAGTCGCAAATTTAACGGTTGCGGATGATACCGCGGTGCAGTTCTCTGACGCTGTCTCTCAAAACATCACAGTCTGCTGAGATCCCCGAACAAAGGATACATTTGGCCCCAGACCTTAGTTGGAAACGCCGTGGGTTGCGACGACGAGAGCTCGTCTTTTTTGCTTTAGTGCATTGACCACCATTGTGTACGACAATAAAATGTGTACACGGGAAACATTATGGGTAGTGTCTACAGCACCAATGTTGGCACCGGTAAGCATGAGCTTTTAATACCCGCCCTCCAGTGGAAAGCCTTCTGCATTTGTTGAATGGTGCACGGCAAATTGAGCCGAGACGGGGATTTTCGTCAGTAAATAATGGAATTTGACCTCGTGACGCGTAATCAGCGTTATTGGGGGTGAGCTCCATTTAAGGTAAACCACACTCAATATAGAAGATAACACAGTGTAAGTACATATTATATTGAGCACGGTATAAGCGTACTTCAGGATGTGCAGTCGCTTACACTAAGAGTTTGGTAATCAGTTCGAGACTTAACAATGCCAACATTACACGGCCCCGTCCGCAGCGCACCAAAGGCATGGTGCTCCAATTGACGAAGACCAACTCTGTGGTTTAAGTGGTAGATCACTCGACTCGGGATCGGAAAGTATTTGGTACAATGCCCATGCAATCCGTATTGAGGCAGGTGGATACAGTGCAGGTGCGACTGCTCTTGTGAATGGGCTACTGAAAAAGTTCCATAGTGTAATAGGGTGGAAACAGATTCACTTGATTTTTTGGGCAAAACTTCCTCCTAAAACTGAATGATGTGTGTTATTAGCCTTCTTTTGGTCAAGGAGCCTTCAAAATCCTATAATCTGCAAGATCTTGTACTAATTTATATACGTCTCTGCTGCAATACTTTAGTGATCGTATCCTTTGCGATAAGGGCAGTGTCATGGTATGAGATGAAAAGAGTGGTAGGATAGGTACGAGAAAAAATTGGAATGATGGGTACGAGCTCTGCACTGTCCAAATTGGGCTGGGAAAATATCCTATTGCGCACGGCTGGCAGAGTGCAAAAAATCATGCTTTACTCACTCGTCCTCGGCCTTGCGGGGGTTGGCGCACAGCTCTCTGTGGCTGCGCTGGAAGTGAGTATCTGTGGCGACGCCACGTATGCGCTGGTCGAGTCGCGAGGAGCGATTTGCTCAGGCGTCGGTACTGCACCTGCCGGCACGGCGTGCCCAGTGCGAAGCGACGTGGCAGTGACAGCCTGTAATGCCCAACTCCCGTCCTATCGTAACGGATCCTGCGTGGCACCCGAAGACGCCGAGTGCCGCATGGTCCAAGGCTCCACTTGGGTTTGTGTGTTGCCATCCATTGGATGCGGCGACGACAGTGGCACGCCAGCGGCCACCATTGTGCCGACTAAAGAAGGTAAAAGCTGTCCGACGTGGGCGTTTGACGAAGGGACGGACGTGGTGGAAAGCATTGATACGAGCACTTCCTTTGACGGGAATGAGGACTACGATCCGAGCTGGTTCGTGCAAACCACGACGGTGGCAGATTTATACGACTGCGGCGAAACACCGGTCACGCCAGTCACGCCGGTCACGCCGACGACAGTAACTTGGACGCCAGAGCCTACAGAGGAGCCGACGACGGCACCTGCGACTCCAGAACCTATGGAGCAGTCTACGACAGCACCTCGGACGCCAGAGCCTACAGAGGTGCCGACGACGGCACCCTGGACGCCAGAGCCTACAGAGGAGCCGACGACGGCGCTTTGGACGCCAGAGCCTACAGAGGGGCCGACGACGGCGCCCTGGACGCCAGAGCCTACAGAGGGGCCTACGACAGAACCTTGGACGCCAGAGCCTACGATAGCACCTTCGACGCCAATGCCTACAGAGGTACCGACGACGGCACCCGCGACTCCGGAGCCGACGACAGCACCTTGGACGCTAGAGCCTACAGAGGTACCGACGACGGCACCTGCGACTCCAGAGCCTACGACAGCACCTTGGACGCCAGAGCCTACAGAGGAGCCGACGACGGCACCTTGGACGCCTGAGCCTTCAGAGGAGCCGACGACGGCGCCCTGGACGCCAGAGCCTACAGAGGGGCCGACGACAGCACCTTGGACGCCAGAGCCTTTAGAGCCGACGACGGCACCCTGGACGCCAGAGCCTACAGAGGAGCCTACGACGGCACCTTGGACGCCAGAGCCTTCAGAGGAGCCGACGACGGCACCCTGGACGCCAGAGCCTACGATAGCACCTTGGACGCTACAGCCTACAGAGGTACCGACGACGGCACCTGCGACTCCAGAGCCTTCGACAGCACCTTGGACGCCAGAGCCTACAGAGGAGCCGACGACGGCACCCTGGACGCCAGAGCCTTCAGAGGAGCCTACGACAGCACCTTGGACGCCAGAGCCTTTAGAGGAGCCGACGACGGCACCCTGGACGCCAGAGCCTACAGAGGAGCCGACGACGGCACCCTGGACGCCTGAGCCTTCAGAGGAGCCGACGACAGCACCTTGGACGCCAGAGCCTTTAGAGCCGACGACGGCACCCTGGACGCCAGAGCCTACAGAGGAGCCTACGACGGCACCTTGGACGCCAGAGCCTACGATAGCACCTTGGACGCTACAGCCTACAGAGGTACCGACGACGGCACCTGCGACTCCAGAGCCTTCGACAGCACCTTGGACGCCAGAGCCTACAGAGGAGCCGACGACGGCACCCTGGACGCCAGAGCCTTCAGAGGAGCCTACGACAGCACCTTGGACGCCAGAGCCTTTAGAGGAGCCGACGACGGCACCCTGGACGCCAGAGCCTACAGAGGAGCCGACGACGGCACCCTGGACGCCAGAGCCTACAGAGGAGCCGACGACGGCACCTTGGACGCCAGAGCCTTTAGAGCCGACGACGGCACCCTGGACGCCAGAGCCTACAGAGGAGCCTACGACGGCACCTTGGACGCCAGAGCCTACAGAGGAGCCGACGACGGCACCTTGGACGCCAGAGCCTACAGAGGAGCCGACGACGGCACCCTGGACGCCAGAGCCTACAGAGGAGCCGACGACGGCACCTTGGACGCCAGAGCCTTCAGAGGAGCCGACGACGGCACCCTGGACACCAGAGCCTACAGAGGAAACTACGACAGCACCTTGGACGCCAGAACCTTTTGAGCAGTCTACAACAGCACCATATACGCCAGAGCCTACAGAGGAGCCGACGACGGTACCTTGGACACCAGAGCCTACAGACGAACCTACGACAGCACCCTGGACGCCAGAACCTTTTGAGCAGTCTACGACAGCACCATATACGCCAGAGCCTACAGAGGAGCCTACGACTGCACCTTGGACGCCAGAGCCTACAGAGGAGCCGACGACGGTACCTGCGACTCCAGAGCCTACGACAGCACCTTGGACGCCAGAGCCTATAGAGCAGTCTACGCCAGAGCCTTCAGAGGAGCCGACGACTGCACCCTGGACACCAGAGCCTACAGGGGAACCTACGACAACACCCTGGACGCCAGAGCCTACAGAGCAGTCCACGACACCACCTGTGACATCAGAGCCTACAGAGGAGCCTACGACTGCACCTTGGACGCCAGAGCCTACAGAGGAGCCTACGACAGCACCTGCGACGCCAGGACCTACAGGGGAGCAACCCACGACAGTACCTGCGACACCGTGCCCTACGGAGATGCCCACGACGGCACCTTCAACGCCAGGGCCTACAGAAAGTCCAACCTTGACGCCTAACGGGGAAGAGTCCACGACGGCACCAGCGACCCATCTACGCCAGCCAAAAGGTTAATACCAACCCCAGAAGCGCCTATGAGCCAAACAGAACCTCCTGACGTAGTACTATCAGACTGTAAAGCTCACTAGGTCGTTCGGAAAGTACGGCGTTATGACTTTAAACAGGATTTGCCGATAAACCATTTGTCGATTCTTGCTGGTAGAAAGTTTAATACACTTCCGAGATGCATTTTCTTTACTATGTAGATGTCGGAATGTACTTGCCTTAATTATTACTTCGATAGCCGTCGTTGATTTAGAAAATTGCTAAAACTTTCTTGTATTGTATTGTATTACGTTATCGCGTTGCCAAGTTATGCACGTGCTAGGCTCTATGGCTAGTCCACGGCATAGAGTGGTGTCCGCATACGTCGGGTCTCATTCGGCGGGCAGTGCAGCCAGCACCGAGGTCGTGAGGGTCTTCCATTATTTTGTTTACTCTGACTTGGTAAAAGCCCAGATGGCGCCCTGGTGCTAGAGACCGTCGCGTCGAGGGTGAGACTCGTTAGAGACCTGCAGATGCCCGAGAGCACCTACCCGAAGCGCGCGAGCATTTAGTCCCCGCGCTTGGAAGGAGGGCGTCACCCCAACCTTAGGACTTTCTTGAATCATAATAAATCAGAGACTAGGTACCGGTAAAGCACCTATGCCCTAACCGGTTTTTTTTCTTTCAAGCATATATCCAACCTCGACTCCATCGACTCTTGAAACGTTCCAGACAACATGAAGCTTCATCTCTCCTCCTTCTTTTTGCTTTCCTTACTTTTATCACTATCATACATGCTACCATCGCACCATGTAATTGCAGCAGGAAAGGTGAAAAACGTTCGACTAGTAGCGAATGCGCATCCAACGCATTGGGCGAGAGGTCCCCGCGCGGCCCCAGGGTTGCAACTGTCGTTACGTGTGGCTTTACATCCTCATAAAAGTGATGGTCTATTGAACGACCTTGTCATCGCTGTGACGGACCCTGCATCATCACTTTACGGACAGTATCTGACAAGCCCGGAGCAACTTCCGATGCACTTTAAACCATCGAACGCCAGTCTCCAGACTTTCCTTCAAGTCTTACACGACGTCAAAGATGTGCAAGCTGAGCCAATGGATAGTGTCCAAGATTTCTGGCACGTCAAGCTCTCTGTAGCTGCAGCTGAGCGTCTTTTTAGTACTACATTGTTCCACTTTACACACCAAAAGCGCTCCGAGCTGTCGGTAGTGCGTCCTCATGGAAGTTTTAGTCTTCCGCACGAAATTAACACAATCATTGCCTATATCGATGGACTCGAGAAACTTCCTTCTGACATGCAAGCCGAAGTTATGCATCAAGAGGTTGACGATGACACGGACCCGCGTTTAGGACCGCACCAGCCATTTGCGGACGATTTTCAATATATTCTTGAAGGAGCCACCCCTGCGGTGATTCGGCAACAATATGACATTCCAGAAGTCATTTTTGTCAACAATTCAAATAGTCGGGTAGCCGACAAGTCTCAAGTGAATCGTACCAAGCTTGTCGTGGGTACATTTCTGCACGAATTCTACAATGAGCACGATTTGCATCAATTCTTGCGTACAATTGACGGTCAATCTGAGCCGATCAAGATGCCTCACACTAGTGGTCAATGCACTTCCGATTATCCAACTGGAGAAGCGTCTTTGGATGTCCAAGTCGCTGCTGCACTTACAGGCCATGACCACGGCGATGCTTCCGATGTAGAAATGGTGTGTTATACGCAATTGCGCGATTCAAATCGGAAGTTTGCCGCCGACAATCAAGAGCCATTCTTGACTTTTTTGCGCCATGTGAACGCAATGCAACCGCGTCCTTCTGTGGTCTCGATCAGTTACTCGGATGATGAGTGTGGTGTACCCACTTCGTATGCCACAGTTGTGAATCGAGAGCTCATGAAAGCGGCCCTAGGTGGCATTTCCATCCTCGTGTCTGCGGGGGACCATGGCGTCCAAGGCAGCCCGTTGGCGCAAATGTTTTGCAACATTTCGAGTTGCAATAAGTTCATTACCATGTTTCCGGCCTCTTCTCCTTATGTCACTGCAGTTGGAGCGACAACAATTGCCACAGAAGCAAAGCGTGGCAACCAGTGGAAGGAAACCGTGACTTCGACTAGGGACCCCCGTGCACTCATTACTTCTGGTGGCGGCTTTAGTGATCTCTACGATATGCCAGAGTACCAGCACAAAGCAGTGGCTTCCTACTTGGCATTTGCAAACTCGACTGGTCTCTCGCCGTTCTTTCGAACAAGTGGAAGAGCGTTGCCAGATGTCGCGGCAGTGGGCCACGCCTTTCCTGTAGTGGTCAATGGCAAAGTGAATGCCATGGACGGCACGTCTGTCTCGGCTCCCGTGTTGGCTTCGATGATTTTGTTGCTAAATCGCGCGTTGCCTCAGTTGCCGCCTCTTGGGTTTCTCAATCCACTTTTTTATCGATTAAATGACGTGTGTCCACATGTGTTTGCGGATATTACCCAAGGCAACATTGCGTGTGGGTTAAAAGGAATGACTTGTTGCAAGCGAGGACATAGTGCCATCAAGGGATGGGATGCAGCGTCAGGCCTCGGGACGCTTCGCTTTTCGACAATGCTCAAAGAATTACCCGATTGTTTGACTCGAATGAAAGTTGATGACTTGACGATGACGAAGGAAATCGCGGAGATGTTGCTGAAGAAGGAATCGGATGCGATTTATGACACGAAATGGACACCTGGTGTCGAATGGACTACTGAACTCTTCGGTATTGTTGGCTTAATTGGCGCGATCTGTTTGATTGCTGTCTTTGTTTCTCTGCGCAAAAAACTCTTTACGGATTCGGGCGAAACCCAGCGACATAATTCGAAGCGGTATGGGTCTTGTGCTCCGAACGATTCAGCCCGCGAGTATCTGCTTTCTTAATAAATTGACCAAACATTGACGAATTGCTCTATGATAACGGCTCTCTTCGGTATAGTTTAAGTTTGTTATTGTTTCTTACACTATCTCGTCTTGATAGTGCCCTGTCGTCTATTCTTTCATGCAAACTACTTTGCTTTGTATCAAAGAAATGCATGTGCTGTTGCCATGTAGCACACCAGTTGAGCGATCAGAGCTCGTGGGTGATATCATGATAGTCGAAGAGTTTCTCCATTGATGCACTCTAAGGAAGATCAAAGAAAAAAATGGCTTGTACAAATCAATCTCCATCGACAAACGTCGATTGACAAAGTCGAAAGCTTTTTCGAGCTTTAAACACTCGAATGAGAGCCGAGCAAGATATACTTGATGTCACGATAAATAGCTTTTGAGACGAGCAAGCCCCATCAAATTTGCAGAGCGACGGCAGCGACAATTGGCTCTGTACTGACCTCATCTTCACCGTGAAATCACTTTACAGGAGTAAAGCACAATACTCGAGCACGACACTTAGCGCGCGATCTTGAAGTAAGTACGATGAACGCCCACGATTTGTTCGCTCAAAGTGTAGTACAGAAGCGCAATTAGTAGTTGGTCGCGCCCCGGACATTAATAACCACTTAAAAAGCTTACAATACTTTGATTGAGGCATGTGCATTTGTGCAAAGCTGCCTCAACCGATCCTGCATGCTACACATATTGTGACACCGCCACACGTTCGTCATCTTGAGCTTCCAACTGTTTGTAAGAAATCACACCCCAACGATTGATCCGGAGACCGCCTTTGTAGAAAACGGTCTCTTCAGTTTCACTTGCAGCGATAAACTCGCCGTAATTGTCGTCAGCCAAAGGCCGGACGCCTTGAATTGACGTCTCATCTTCACACCTTACCTCCAGTTTCAACAATGACAGACGACTCTTAATTCAAAAATGCTGCTCTATTTCACTTTCAACTACAAAGCATTTTCTTATCTACGCGTCATGCAGCTCTCGTATGTCGGAATCATGTACTTAATGTTGACAAAAGCATCGGGGCCGCCGTGTTTCTCGAAAATGTTGAGCGTTTCGAGAATAAGATCCCCAATGTTCTCTTGTCGCCGCTGAGCATAGTCGATGAAATCGCCACAATTAACTCGCTTAGTTATGAAAAGATTAAAGACGGACAGAAGCTGTCGATAGTACGGCACCAACGCTTCTCCAATGTACGGACAGCAAAGCACAAGTCGCTGCAAGACCTTCATCTGTAGACAAAGCACTGTCTGGTTGCGTGTCATAAGATTTGCCTTGATGGGCGAGATCAATTGTGGCAAACATGGCAACACGCGATTTCCGCCCTTCTCCACCATGTCCAAAGTGCCGTTAAGTGCCAAGAAATGATAGGGTTCTTGTAAATCGCGTAACCCCTCCATAAACATTGGTAGGTAATGAGAGAAATCAAGTTGTGACACCTCGACCTGCCATTGAAGCTTTCGCACGGCTCCAGCAAAATTGATTCGTACAGGAAGATCGCCTCGATCGTCTGTCGTACAATACATCAGTCCAAACAAATGTAGCTAAAGCCAAACAATGATCTTACAAAAGTATCGGAAGCGAGTCGGCTCTAATTTGCGAGGCTTGAAGGCACCAGCCGATTGAGGCCGTACAATCGGTGCGAGTGATGTTGGACGGGCAAGCGTTGTATGACTTGAAGACGGTGCAAGCGTCCGAAACTTGGTTACCATCGCCACTTTTGCCAATTGTCGCGCGTGATGAACAGAACTTTGAGTAGGTTTGGCCGAATAAAAGTCTTTGGTTTTTTCACTCGCGATTGACCTGAACGGGCGATTGTGGTGAGCCTGATAGAATTTCATCTCTGATACTAGCGAAGGCGAACTTTTACCGCTCTGTGGCATGCTTGCTGGTTTCAATATAGTACTCTTCGAGGCTCAACTAAACGAAAATGAACAAATGGATGGTAATCGATCATGTGCTTCACTTTCTTATCTGCAACCTATAAATGGAGTCTCACCGAAACGTTTAATTGCAAAGACATTTCCGATTAGTATTTTTAGTAAGTAATGTTTATTATTCGATGACATGATTGAGAGATTTGAGCGCTTACAAATTTGAAAAGCAAGAAAGATATCTTAAGTGTTTTTTATTGTATTGTATAGTATAAAGTTATCGCGTTGCCAAGTTATGCACGTGCTAGGCTCAGTCTGGCTAGTCCACGGCATAGAGTGGTGTCCGCATACGCTGGGTCTCGTTCGGCGGGCAGTGCAGCCAGCACCGAGGTCGTGAGGGTCTTCCATTATTTTGTTTAGCTCTGACTTGGTTAGAGCCCAGGCGGCGCCCTGGTGCTGGAGACCGTCGCGTCGAGGGTGAGACTCGTTAGAGACCTGCAGATGCCCGAGAGCACCTGCCCGAAGCGCGCGAGCATTTAGCCCCCGCGCTTGGAAGGAGCGTCACCCCAACCTTTTCCGAAGCAGTGTTTTATATTAAACTAATTGCAGAAGTTTGGTGACGTGGTAGCGGCATCAAACCTTATCGACCACGAAGCGATTGTGAAAAGCTCTGGAAATTGTAGTAGACCGCAGTGCGCGTGTTCCGGCGACAAAATGCATTGCAATTGCTTTGACTTTTTTATTTTGAAGCATTCTCACTAAGCGTGGCTGCGCGTCATATGCTCTTGTATCCGATAGCGGCAGAGACTGGAAAAATACACTTCATATAATTATCCGATATACTATGAAATATTTAGAAAAACCGGATCACCAAAATGTCTAGTGATGGTCTATCGAAATAAGATGTTTTTTTTTTGTGAGCACAAAATAAGCTACAAGTCTCGTGTTAATCTTGTATAAATTAATCAAAACGCATTTGCCGCGTACGCTTTGTTGGCATCTTTCAGCCCTTAGACAGTGCTTAGACTATTGAGCGCGGCGTTTCTCTGCGTATAGATGCTCATGTCAAAGAAGAGAAAGACAGAGGCTATGATTCTGCACCATTTGCAACGTGTCATCGCACTTAGTTGACAAAAACTTTAGTAGCCTAGCTTACTCATCGACCCATAAGAAGCCTTACGGGTCGATGAATAAGTTAGGCTACTAATGAAAAATTGCTTTCTACCTACTAGAATTATTGTGTTGTGCCGCCAATGAGCTAATATTGTACAGTTTCGCGGAGGGTCTTATCGTCTGCACCCATCAACGGCTTCTCATGTTGATCTTCACTTGGTGGTTATGCTCCAGTGGGTGCGTAATTTAAGAAAAGAGTAAGAGCAAAAACTTCCGCACAGACCAGAACATGGCTAAACGTAAGACGAAAGGTTGCACTTTGCAGAAGTCTTTAGACGACGCACCAGGTACGTTATCCATTAGATCGGCCAGTGAGTGTACTGTATACCTCTTTTGGCTTGCATAAGCATCGTTTCCTGCTTGAAGATTGACTGCTAACGATATAAAGCAGAGTCGATCCGAGGCGATCATCTCCAGGCCGACGTTACATTCTGAATAGATACTTGCGCGGTGTCTGTGTAGACCAAAAAAACTATCCGCCCTAAGAACAGCGACCTTTTGTATAGTTTGAGGTCAATTTGTAGCGGTTTAAAGCTTATCCTTCTTCTCGATTCTAATTCTATGCTCGTCTACAATCGTTGTAGAAAGTGATCATCCTTAAGCCTCTCCTTCAGTAAATACGAATCGGATTCTTACAAAGATGCACGTGCGAAGAGTAACTTCTACCTTTATTTTTTATCAGATTATCTCTTGATCTGATCAGGCACTTATCCTTTGCTAAACGGACCCAAACGTACGTAGACAAATTACATTTTTACAATTTTCAGTGGAGCCATATTCAGAAAAGCCTAGCTTATGTCTAGCATATCGTATGCTTTACCAAAATTGAACACAAAGTTTCTGCGTGATCTTTCTAGCTTGATTCCGGTATCGACTTGGTGTTGCTTAAAGGAGAAAGAAAAACCATCCGCACGTGCAGCACATTGCACGCATTATTTAATGTCATTAACATCAGAATATCATATAACCGACGCGTTGGCTGTTTTTAGAATAGCTTTACACTACAGTACAACTTTACTTGCTTGCGACGCCGCTCGTTTAATACCTCACTCTATTACTCGCTGGATGTCTTTTGATCCATAGGCTTGACCACTTTGGAGCTGTTTAATATACAGCTTCTTTGTAGCTCGACGAAGCTTCTGCGCTTTGCTTCTGGTATCAATCCAACTCGTGCGATCAACCCCACACATGCAAAAAACCTGAAAACATTAAGCTCAGAAGAATGTACTTGAGTAATTTTTTGCTAGCGGTCCACACATACGTCCTGAGTTTTAAACGCTGAAATCAGGGTTCTTGATATAATGAGATTATAAAATACTTCTCAACTGTGTTTTCGACCCTTATTTCACCTCGCATGGGCATAATTACCTTAAGGCCTGACAAAATAATTCAGCAATGGCAAGAGAAGGCTATGCATAACACAGTAAGCGTGAGTGACAAAGAAGGCTACGTGAAACGCAGAATTCGTGATAGAAACCGTGTTATGATGACGCAAGATTTGTCCAGTGCTTGTTCATTAAGCAAAGTGGTGCTGAAAATGCTATAATCAAAATTTGTGTCGATCACACCGCTATGGTGGCAATAACGCGGCACGAAGAAGCTGTGATGAGGGCATTGACGACCAAACACCCTATTTACGAGCTCACTGTGCTGTCGTTCTGTCCAACAACAAGATTTCTAAATCCCGATAAAAACGGTGCTACATCAAGCAACCTACACTAGAAGTTGATTAAGCGCTTTGATTTGGTAAGGATCTTAAAGAGCCAATTTGGTTCTCAAGACATAGAGGAATCTGAAGCCAGAAGCTGGTATACTCGAGCCTAGAAACGACAGCGAAGAAGTCCATAACAAATTTCTAACCAAAGACCATTAATGCTCTGTTGTATTTTCCTAGCTGCTTGCTCTCCGATATATATCTTTTGCCATTAGCCCTCTTTCATATCACGCGTCAGAACACATGAACAATTTTAGACATTACAAATCTTTAATTCATGCCCAAGATCAAGAGCGACACTTTGCGGTAACGACTATTTTGATGACGGGAACCATGATGGCATTTATGTCTATACAGCTGTTCTATACTTCAGATTTGCGAATGAAGCCATCTTAATATGGCTACGTATTTATGCTTTCATCGGCCGTTATTTTGAAAAGATTAAAGAAACATGTTGTCGTAGCTTCAATAAATACGTTGAGGTTCATTGCACCTTACAAAACATACCGCACATTTGCTTGGATACGATACTTTATCCAATTGTAAAGGACACGACTTAAACTTATAATCTCTCCGATACCTGTACATGAAAAAACAAAGCTTGTATCATGCAAGTACAGTGCGGAGGAACTAAGACTGATTGAATTTAAGCATGCAACACGATCTTCATCCACGAACTCAAAACAGATGGAACGAGGTTTGCGCGTTTTATTGAAAACGATTGGTCCGAGACCTAGATCATAGCATCAAGATGGCTGCGCTATAGTAAGCATTATCGTTTTTTGCCCCCACAGCATGATTGCATGGTCTAAAGCTTTTTTAGTACGCATATACACAACGAACCCTTACACGATGTGGAGCTTTTGTGACAAACTTTCGAAAAATGGTAGCTACTGGATCACGACAGAAACCCTGATACGGTGTACATACTGAAAACCTTGAGAAGAACAAGGTCAGGAACAGTCTTTGACTAATTTGCAAAGCTAATGTTCAAGCCCTCTAATCATTGTACGTAGAAAAGGCCAAAACGGACATTGTTTAGCCTGTAATCTATAGCACACGTTGATTATGTCAAGACCGGGGTTAGTGAGTGTTCGCTTAAACCCGAAAACGGTAATTCTTCACTCAAGCCTCGTCTGTGAACAATGCTTTCATGTCATGACTTGTAGTAACGGTAGTCAGTCCAACGATGACGCACAAAATGGTTCAATGGACCTTTTTTTGCATAAGTCAGACGAATGGCTCGCACAGATCGAAAAGCTTGGTGCTTCTTTAGCCTGATGCGGCAACATTTGCAGCGTCCCTACTACAGAAGCTAATGCGCGTCATAGCACTTGAGTCGAGATTTTTGGCATCCTCCAAGCAGATTTTAGAACGAGAAAAATCTCCTAATCATAGCCAAACGCGTAGTCAAAAGTTGAATGCAGATTAACAAAGCACTCGTTGCATATGATACTAGATCGCAACAACATTTCGACGATCATTGCGAGACCTTTGTTGTGGCTCTACAGTGCTGGTGAGCTTATGACGCCCATGAAAGTTTTTTTGCTCAGCAATTTTTTTGATACGAAATTACTACTGACTTTGGTGATCTGATGGCATCGAATGAGGTGGCCCTCACCTGGTCGCTAGCTTTCTGTTTAAGGAGCATCAGCTCCTGCGAGACCTTGTGTACGTGCAGAGATTGCTCTCGAGATTGAGTCACAGTAATTAGGCCGCGGCTTCTTCGGAGTGACTGCAGACTCATAAAGAAATGGAGGAAGTGATGATCTCTTCTGACATTGTGCCCCATGAGCTTCATAGTCGAACCGACTGCCGCGCAATTAAAAGTGAGGTGCCCGCATTACGAAAAAATACACAATACAAGGACCAGCTGGCCGATCAAACAGAACAGTCTTATAAACATCCGCCCTTAACCTGATGGTCAGTGTGACGATGCCCATGAGCACTATTAGCCGCCGTATAGCCACCCCTTATAGCAATTTTAAGGCAAGGACGAACAGTAATTCGAATAGATACTGTGATTACCTCAAGGCTTGTATAAGAGTCGGAGTTAACAAATCTTAAGACGTATCATTTAAAGTACTTGGTGTATTGACATCGTTTAAGGAAGCTTAATGGTATACGTTGGACCATTATTTCGACGACACAGCTGTTTTTTTTTCTTTTTGCTTTAAATTGTTCAAGAGTTAAGATTTTGACACATTGTTCCGATGCAGAAAAACATTTATAATCTTTTGTAAGGAAGTGATGAACCCATCCACATCCGTGATTGGTTAAGTAAGTTTATCCAACGTGTTGCAAGGCCAATGGACAGAACTTTGAACCGAAATTAATTTGATTCGAGACCTACAAGTAAAAAGCTTTCGAATGTTCTTCACGAAAGATTAGCGGAGCAATTTAAAAGTTTGAGCGTGTTATCGAACGAGTATGCGAAGCCCAACGATGTCTTATCCACATTGTCAACAACAAACTTGGCAATTGACAGCTTTGTTGCTTTGCGCCGACTGTCATGGTAGTTGAGGTGGTCTTATGATGTAATGATTAGCACCCTGGACTCTAAATTTAGCGACCCGGGTTCAAAAAAAATCGGTCTAATCTTACATGCACTACTCATGCAAATCACGTGTCATCCCGTCTGAAATAAAGCATAAACTAAGTTTGACCTTTTTTCATCGCACGATTTGCAATCTCGGTGTGTCGAGCTTTCGCCGGATTGTTTGCTGTTAACATTAGCAAGCGGGTATATGCAGATTAGAGCAGTGTCTTCTTAAATGCAGCAATTTCCCTTCCCGGCAATATATTGTGTGGAAGGCCATGATTCTCAAAAAAGCAGTTGCGATTGTCTTTTTGTTTATTCTCGAATTTAATTAGCTGGAGCAATTGCAAAAGGTAAAATCTTGTCCAGACGGCACACAAATCCCGTATATTCGAGTTGCCCGCATGCTAAAGACGAAGTCAAGGCTGATTGATTTCTTACAGTCCAGCAATAAAGACAAACGCTGTTAAATAGCTAACTTGCGAGCCTCTTTCTGACCATCTAACATATGTTGTTGACGCTCACATTTCTAATCCTCATTTGTACATGTGGGGCGACAAATATGTTGTGAAGACCGAGAGTAACATCTTCTTGTGGTCTAAGTGACCGCTGATTGGAGCATCTTGCGTTCCTTAAAAATATCAATTTTCAAGCTAATTTAATGATGATAGATTGCAAGAATGTAAAAGCACAGGAAGCTGGTCAGCGGCACGGCCGCATGCCGCATGTCTTTGGATTGGTTGACATATTTGCCATATGCGCAGACCTACTTATTCGAAGATGTGTGCAGACGCAATAGAGCCACAACTAAGCGTATATTCGCTATTCGAAGTGCTGAGATGAGCTAAGGCTATAGATACGGCCTCTCTAGCATTCTGGACATGCACCGACGAGATAGAGTCACAACTAAGCGTATACTCGCTGTTTTGAAGTGCAGAGAAATCGGCTGAGAATGGCTTAAATTCTAGCAGGTGAAGCCAAAGTATACTTTATTGCATGTACCTCTGTCAATTGAGCATATTGGTAGCCTTAATCAGTCGAGATTTGATTGTGATTACTTCCTCGGTATCTACTTGCAACAGAGCAGTAAATTTGAGGCATTATAAAGATACTGAAAGGTCACTCCAAATCTGGCAAGGCTAGAACGTAGAATAAACATACCGCGCCTATGTTTACTGCTTTCGAAGTATAACGTCATGTTTGCAACATATAGCTACGAATGTACGTTGAGAAGACAGAGACTACTGTAGGCTCGAAGTTAGAAAAAGTGGATGCTAAAGAAGTCTACAACCCTTCAAAATTGCTCTGGACCCATTCAACAGTTCTTTTTATGATTATTTAAAGCACATTTAGTAGCCTTGTAGACATAAGCGTTGCCCCTTTTGACGTAACATGCACTATACTTATGCAGGTGTTGGCAAGATTAAGTCGTCTTCTTTGGTAATTCTGGCTTTGTGAAAATAATCAGCTCATGATACTTTATCTTATGTGGTGTGTAGAGGCGATACTCTTCAGAAAACCTTTCCCGCACCGAAGATCGCTTTTATGCATAAGCGTAACGCTAGTTCTGTGCCGACTTGTTTTTTTTGTAAATGCCGCCGCCGTGTCATGCAGTATAAACTTTCAGGATCTGAATCCTTGTTACAACGTACACGTCGTCTAGAAAAAAGTGGTAACACCAAAGATGGCTTTCGTAGGACCAAATTCTGTTATTTTTTTACCAAAAGGTGAAAGGAAGATCCATTTCGTGCACTTAGTGTCTTCTTAAAATTACTTTATTTATAATGTCAAAAAGTTGATATCGACTCCGGATTAGATGGCACATTATTTTGGCTTTACTACTAGCCTTCCAAGTCTGTCCAATTATGATGTGAAATTATGTCTAGGCAAGACTGTGTCACCTTCTTTAGCCTTTCTGGTATGGTAAAAATGGCTCGAAATCATATGCTTGCCTTTCCCGGAAGTAACCACCTCGTGAGACCCCAAAGTGTGAATCACTATTTAGTTTGATCACATTGCGTGTGTCCCAGGTGAAGCGATACAATAATTATCAAGCAATAAGCACTATCTAGTATTTTAAATGCCGCGACTGAGAAGAAAATTTTGAAACTTTGACGTTTCCGAGCGAATTTTTGTGTGCACGGTAGTGTATCTTTTATAAGAATTGGGTGAAGAACCAAGACTTGCAAACTTAATATCACCGACAGGCCCTCCCAAGCCTTCGCATTAATACATGCATTCGTCGAAAATTAAACTTTGAGATGTACGAAGTTGTTTTGATGTGGCAGAGCCTCTCGAATGTCAGCGGAAGTGCGATCAAAAACATAGCGTATCATTCAAGGACCGGCGGGTACAGTCAACAGCTGAACAAGGTGTTGCATATTTGTACATTATAGGGTACAAGTGCATCTTTATTGGGACTTAAGTATAAATTTGCAACACGTTATTACGCGACAAGAGTGTATAAATTTGCGATTAGTCCCAATAACTCAGTGGAAGCAAGCGATCGGTTTTGCTGGTTGTGTGTTTAGTGCTCAACATTTAAACTGATACTTTCCCTATAATCTGGTAATTTTTTGGTATGGTTCTGCAGTTGCCCTATTTATGCTCACTTCGTATGACACACTAGGGTTTAATCAATTATTTTCTACAAAGAAAGTTTTAACCCACAAAGATTCACGATATGTTTGTAGCAACGACATCAGGACAGAGCTGATCGCAAAGAGCCTATGGAAATCGGCTAAAGTATGATTAAACAATAACAAAATGAAAACAAAGATGTGTGATCCCCTTTCCTCGACTCCACGCTATGGCAAAAAATGATCGTTCGAACGCAATACATGATGTGCACTAACACTCCCAATAGCAAAGGGGTGATTGTTCTCTACCAGAATTTGTCTTTTTGGTCTTCAAAAAAATTCGACCATCTTGATGGTCAAACAAATGGCAAAGAACTTTACCAGTTATTGCTTGACTAGAAGGTGACTTAGCAAATCACAAAGAGGTTGTTTTGGCTAACTATAGATGCAATTACACCAAAATCGGCAGCTACACTCCAGGCCGGGCCTATGTGGAACGTAAATTTAAAGTGCTTGCCTGCCAGAGATCTTCCGGGTAAAAAGGCTCTAAGGAAGATATTAGCTCTATCACGACTGTTCACTTCTACTAAATGGTCCCCAGATACCAAATCAGCTGTGCGGTATCGATAATATGGAGCGCCGCAAGTGCTCCGACGATCGCTTGCCTAAATATTCTCCCACCCAAGCTCATACATCACGTAAGAAAAGCTTATTCTAGCGACAATACCCTAAAATATGTTTCACCAGTTTTCGGACTGAATAGTCGTACGAAATACCTCATTTGTAAAACCTATGACGATATCCGGAAGTCAAGAACCGACCTGGGATGATATGATTGATCACTGAATACGTGGGGACATGGGTGAGGCCAAAGACGACAACCCACAATAATTTTAGCAACGGTTCCTTCAAAAATCAGCAACGCAACCAGCGAAAGGCTTTGGGATAGATAAGAACGATTCAATGTTTGCAATTTATCGCAACGAGCGATAGGCTGTGTGTTTTGTCCACCATCGGGTACTAGTGCTAGTCACCGTCCCAGAAGAGGCCTACACACTGTTTCTACAGCGGTTTGACGATAAAGATGAGTATTAGTATCACCCAAATTTCGTTACGCTAATTTTCTTTGCACACTGCAAGCACTGTGAAGTCACTTCTGCGCGACTTTCGACAAAAAAATTTGGCGGTAATGCACGTTGTTCAAGCATTGCATAATTTTCTACCTTAACGGCTCAAAGAGGTATCTGTAATTTCCTGAAGACAAGGATGGTTTCACCCAGTATGAAGATACCTGAGTGATTATAGGCGCGGTTCGACCAACTAGTTCTTTCTGGGACTATGTAAACGTGCAGGATGCTTCGACTTAAGTTCGATACATGTTTGGCAAATTATTTACGCCCCCGAATTAATGCACTTTTGCTTGCTCTATAAACTCTTATCTGACAAGCGTAAATTTTGGTAGAAAGCGGGGAGTTGCACAGCAATTTGTAGTCGATCATACGCCAACACGAGTATGTACACCAATTTAAGTCAATAAAAAGGTCCACGAGAGCACATGAAGGAGAAGCGATTTGCAATATTCATTCCAGTGTACTTGAGGTTTTGAGCTTTTAAAGGTATGATAGAAGTTAAAGATAGATTACTGATTTATACTTATGACGACGTCCATTATTGAGGTGCCACATACAAACAAGTAAAGAAATATGTTCTCGTGGTCGAATAAGGGTAAGCCTCAAACTTAATTTAATGACGTCCAAGCCGTGACGATGAAAGATGCAGCTGAAATGGTCCATTATAGCCACATTCAAAAACTTTCCTATGAGAGACTGTGCCTCGTCAGCTCTTTTTTTAGAAAACCTTACTAGTAATGTCTATGAGCTCGGTTATTTTGGCTCAGTCTCGAAAAATCGCTGCCGACCAAAGTAATGTCAACTACTTTGGGTGGGGTAAGCAAGTGCACAAGATGCGTTTCTAACAGAAGTAGGTAAAAAAAAGTGAAGCTTCGACCTTAGATGTTAAAGAGTTGCCCAAAACAGTCGAGTCTTCGAGATTTCACTAAAAACTTGTAAGGGCGGGAGTTTGCCGAGAAAAAATAACGAAGTCGGCCATCCACCAGCACGCCCTACCCGAGAGAAGAGTTCACAAAAGACTGATCTTGTGCCACTGTGTCACCAGTAATCCAAGCGAATTCGTGATCTCGTACCACTGTGTCACCAGTAAAACAGGAGAGGGTTTGATTACGTGCCAATGTGTCGCCACTATTCCAAGAGAAAGTGTGTTCATAAGTGCGTATTTCACCGAGCAGGTAAATGACGTGGCATTGCGAAGTCAAAGTCTCAACAACCGTAACCGCTTCTTGTGGTATAAGCGAGTTGGATGGAATCATTTCGTGCCAATAATAAGCGAGCGACTAGCCAAAATATTTAATTAAGCTTGATGTGTTACTTGACAACTGGGCAGGGCATACGTTAACTAACTTGATTAATTGCTACTCGCAAATTCGAATGACAATGTCAAACATACTTACTTGGCTGCAAGTCCGCCTAAAGACACAGCATATGACGTTATAACGGCTTATAAACTTCACGAAGATGCCTAAATATCGGGTTACACAATCGCTTCGACCATAAAGCGCTTTACTCTGCTCAATCGGACAATTTATAAGACCATAGCCGCTTCGACATTTCTGGAAGACCACTAAGGCCCCCTGAGACACGTTAGAGGTGATGAGGAGCATCAGAGTAATTCCAATATCGACTGGTGTGTTTCTCTAGCAGAAAAGTTTAAACGTTTTGGAAATGTCTTGGGAGTAATGAGCCCAAGCGCGTAAAGTGTTCGTGGTTTGGCCTATGCTCTGCTCACTAAAAAGCTCAAAGAAGGGGTCAGGCCTTGCTAGGAAGCTTTAAAAGTACAAAGCTAGATACGCGGGTCACCAAACGTCTTCATCCAACCATTAGTTTGATATTGTTGGGACAGTCAGCAATTGTATACTTTCATTAGCATCAGAAAAGATTCCAAATTGACTTTTGTCTCGAAAGTCATCGAACGTGACGAAGCCATCGAGAGGCAACTGCGAAGCTGCCAAAAAGGACGGTCATGAGATAGTCATCTCACTCTAAAACATGCCGCAGAAAATTACAGAATGGAGCTATCTTGCTCATGACAATGAGTTCTTGTCATGAGAAAACAGTGGTAAGATTCAGAGTGCATTTACGAGGTTGAGAATGATCTAGACCATGAATGGGGCGGATGATCTTCTCCGTTCTGAAGAGATCCAAGATGACTGGCTTTATCGAGAGATGTAGCGTTAGATCCGGATCCAAATCTACTGAGCACAATTGTTTGCCGACACACCATGTGCTCGCCAGGCTGTGAGTTGGTTCGAACTAACAAGCCTACATTGTGTATATAAATATGGTCGCTCAAGA